>CM076575.1:1948458211-1948736202 GCA_034641835.2 Pinus albicaulis | reverse complement strand
TTTTTATTTATGAGAAAGAGAAAGAGTAGGACTTTGCCTTAGCATCCCCAATTACATCATAGTTATCCAGCAAAAGCTGTTTTTGAGTCTTGTCTTTATCAAGGAATTTCTACAGTTCTTTCCTTGTTTATAAAAAGCAGCCCTTTCGTTGTTGCGCTCCCTTTTTTGGCCATCAAATCAACTTCACTATTTGAGCTTCTAAGGATATGATAAAATTTATAGGAAGCGAAGGCTAATAGGACTCTTTTCAGTCTTTCCAATATTCTGTTGAGACCTGCGTTTCTGAACTGCTCTTCAGTGTTCAGCTTTTTGATGAGAATCTCCGAGTCTCCAAATACCTGTATATCTTTGATCCCTTTCTCTCTTGCTATTTGACAGGCTTTGAGGAGGCTAAGAAGCTCCGCTTGATTATTTGACTTCAGTCCAAGGCCCCAGTAGAAAGAGTCCTGGGAAACTCCATTTGGGGTGTAGATGATCCCTCCGGCACCGGAGGCTCCGGGGTTCCCTTTGGACGCCCCATCGAAGAAAATTGTTCGTATCTTTTGGGCTCTCCACCATTGCTGAAATGATGCATCTGATTCTCTCTTTCTTCAGTTTGGATGCACTGTTTGGGGAGGGAGGAGATAATTTCTGCGTTGGGGTTCAAGAGAACCGAGCCACCTCTTCTCTACTGGCTGAAGCGTTGTATCCTCTTTGTAGTAGTGCTGTTGGGCCGCTTCCAGGAGGAATGTTCTGGCTTTTGCAGCAACTTGCATCGGTGTGTGATACAGATCATTAAAAATCATCTGATTGCGAGCCAACCATATCTGCCAGCAAACGAACTTGGGAAGGGCATTCCAAACTTTGCGCCAGAAAGACTTGTGTGGGATTCGATATGGATATAGGTGACTCCATTCAGCAAAAAGATCCGAAACAAAGGTCTGAGAGGGAGAGTTCAGGTGGAATTCTTGAAGCATGAGATCCCAGACTTCCTTGGCAAAATGATAGTCAACGAATAAGTGTTGAGCTGTTTCAGCATTGCACCTGCAAATAACGCACCTGTGTGCACCTGCAAATTTCCTTTTTGCCAGATTGTCACCGGTTAATATCTTGTTGTGTACCAACGTCCAGAAAAAAAAATTGACTTTTGGGAGTGCTAGTGGCTCCCAGACGTTTTTCCAGAACGCTGCATTATACTTGCTGATCCTTGATGCCTGAAATGCACTGTATCCTTCGACTGTTGTATACTCCCCAGTTTGACCCCATCCCCATCGATCCTTCGTGGAGCAGTGTATCGGTGCAGCATCTTCCAGCAATTCGAGCAGACTGTTTTGTTGTGGAAGCAGCCGGGCAGGGGTGTCATGGATAGCCCATCCGGCCCATTCGCCGTGTTGATCCCATACCGAGATGTCAAAAATGCTGTGTTTGCCGGCAGATTCGAGCCAACTTCTCAAATCGGAAATCTCCTCATTGTCGATTAGAGGATTTCACCCCATTATTCGATCTTGCCAGAGGCGGGTATATTTACCGTTCCCTGGAATCCTATACACGTAGCGTTTGAAATATTTGCTGCTCTTGTAACATAGTTTCCACAACAGCGTGCTGTTGGCAGTGTAGCCCAGCTAGAGGTTTCTAAATGCAGCATTATTTGTGTATTTTGATCTCAGAATAGCACTGACAGGATGCGTTGGTTCTTGAAGCATCTTCCACAAGATTTTGCTTCCGAGAGCAATATTGACCAGGGAGGGGTCACGAATTTGCAGACCTCCCTCAGCTATGGGTTTTTTGAAAAGCTCCCAGTTGACCAAGTGCTGTTTCTTTTCGTTGCCCCTCCCTCCTTGCCAAAGGAAGTCTCTGAGGAGAGAGGAGATCTGATCCATTACGTTTCTAGGGGCGAGCAAGAATGCTGCTTGGTAAATTGTTAAGGCCGACAGCTGAGACTTTATCAAAATGACCTTACCGCCTTTTGTTAACCAGTATCCTCCCCAAGTAGCTATTTTGGTTTTGAATTTGCTGATAATGTCGCTCCAAAGCGACCTCTTGTTCACTCCAGAAATTATGGGTAGCCTGAGATATTTGATCCTGTCCCATTGGGAGTGCCCTTTGAATCCAAGAAGATTAGCTATATTGTTGAGCTCCTGTTGGTCAGTGTTCCAGCTGAAAACTTCGCTTTTTCTTTCATTTACCAAAGCTCCCGAAACTTTGCAATAGTTTCTGAGGACTGAATCGAAGGCCTTAGCTATTCTGGTTGAAGCTCCTCCCAATAGAATCGAATCATCTGCAAAGAGAGCATGATTCAGAGGATTGACACTGCTGGTGGGTTTGAGGCCCGGGAGGGAGCCTGACATTCTTTCTGCTTCCAGTTTTCGACTTAGAGTTTTAGCCATTAAGATATATAGAAATGGGGAGGGCGGGCATCCCTACCTGATGCCTCTCCTAGCTTGAAAGAAATTAGTTGGCCTGCCATTAATGAGAGGGGCTATCCACGGATTATCCGTGCAGGCTTTTATGAGATTGACAAAATGGGAAGAAAAGCCAAAGGAGAGCAAAACTTTGCTAAGAAATGATATGTTGACTCTGTCAAAAGCATTCGCCATATCTAATTTTATCAGCATACCTTTCTCTTTTCTCTGCTTGCTTGAGTGTATGGTCTCCTACACTTGAATGACGTTGTCCAGAATGTGCCTGCCTTCCACGAAACCTCCTTGAGAACTAGAGATCAGCCGTGGGAGCAAAGGCTTTAATCTGTTAGCCAACAATTTAGCCAAGATCTTGTAGGAGGCATTACACAACGAAATAGGCCTGAATCTTGTGAAAGTTTCCGGATTGGTGTCTTTGGGGATCAGAGCTAAATAGGTTGAATTGGTACTACCCCCTACTTTAGCTTTTTTCAAGAATCCCCGAATCATTTTTTGAAGATCATATTTGATAATGTCCCAGCATGCCTTGTAGAAATGAATTGTAAATCCGTCAGGTCCAGGGGCCTTATCTGATTCCATGGACTAAATAAATTTGATTATTTCTTCCTTAGTTACAGGTTTGCAAAGATCAGTGTTGACCTCCGGAGAGATGAGGGAAGGGATATGAGTGAGAAATTCAGCTTCTTCCTCTTCTTCACCTTGGGTTTCCAAACTGAATAGATTTTGGAAATGTATTTCAGCTGCTTCTTTGACTTGTTGAAATCCTTTGCAGATTTGGCCCTCCGTAGTCTTTATTTCTGCTATATGATTCCTTGACAATCTAGCTCGATACTAACGGTGGAAGAAAGAGGTATTGCGGTCCCCAGGTTTTAACCACAAGCTTCTGGACTTTAATCTCCAATACTCTTCTTCTTTTCTGAAGGATTGAAAGGCTACTCTTTGTGCTTTTGTTTCCATATCCAGCAGCTCTTCATTGATGTTTTTGCTTTCCATATCATTTTGAAGGGTGTGCAGAGCCAGAACTGCATCTACTCTTTGGGTGGTGGGGGTGGGAGCTGGTTTCTTAATCCAATCCTTCAATGCCTTTTTGGTGGATTTCAGCTTTTGCTCCCAAACGTAGCTTGGAGAACCTATGAAGGAGGAGGCCCAAGCTGCTTTCACCGTCTCTAAGATGCCCTCTCTCTCGATCCATAGAGGAGAAAAGCGGAATGGTATGGGTCCCAAATCCTCTTCGTCTTCTAGACTGAGCTGGATTGGCTTGTGATCCGAGGTCAGCTTGGGCAGAATTTTTGTTATTATGATCTTCTTATTCATCAGGAGTGAGATTTGCACTAGAAAGCGGTCCAAACGTGCAGAAATGTGCTCTGTCCCGGATCGATTATTTGACCAGGTGAAGAGTCCTTGAACTGGGTTGAAATCTAGTAGATCCCATTACTGGGAGAGCTCTTCCACTACGGCAACCATGGGATCTTTGGAATTGGAACCTCCTCTTTTCTCTTTGAATTTCAAAACAATGTTGAGATCCCCTGCAAGGATAATATTGTTGGGGGATTCTTGCTCTAGAAATGCTGCCAGTGAGTTCCAGCAATCTCTTTTTTCAGAATAATTGACAGGGACATAAATATTGACAAGAGAGATAGTCAACTTACTTGCGAGATGGGTTATTTCCGTGAATATCCGGTGTTGGGTATCGTGTATTTTTGTCAGCTGGTGTTTGTCTTTGGTCCAAAGAGTTGCCAGCCCTCCCGAAGAGCCCCGAGCGCTGACCGCTTTGCCTGAGCTTTTTTTCCATTTTGACTTGCTGATTTCTAGCAGAGCTTGTCTTGCTATCTTTGTCTCTTGGAGCAAGAGGATATCTGTGAGTTCCGACTTCAAGAGGTCCTTTACTGCTTCTATTTTTGCCTGGTTCCCCAGACCTTTGCAATTCCAAGAGACTAGCTTCATTATTTACCTGAGAGCGGGGTGGAACCACCCTTGGGTGGCCTGGGCCTGGTATTTCTTCCGATCGACATTTCTATTGTGGACTGGCTTCCTTGTGTTTTGAGCCTTTCAGCTTCTTCTTCTCTTTTTTCTTTGCGAGATTTCCTTCCAGCTCTTTTCAATGGACGCTCAAAGATTTCTTCCTCTGAGGACTCTGAGCTTTCAGTTGCCTTTTTCTTTGTGACTTTTGCATAGGTGGGGTTGGAGGGGCTGCCTTGGGAAGCTTCAATCTGAATGGCAGCCCCTCCCTCTTTGCTTGAAGGAGTGGCTTCTACTTGGTCCTCGTTTTCCTGAGCATTGTTCGATTGATCAAACTGTACACCTTCCGTTCCTTTTGATATTTCTTCCGTTTCCTGAGTAGGAATGGGGATATTCCTAGCTCCTGTTGCGGCGCCTTTTCCTGCATCTTTTTTTTTGCGTGGGCTAATATCTGGACTAGGGTCCATTGGTCCTCGTTATGTTTGTCAGATTGCTCCTCTGCTCTCTTCTTGCAGTGCTTTGCAAAGTGTCCATGTCCATGACAATGTCTACATTTAAAGGGGAGCTGTTCATAGTCAAGCTCTTGGACATGCGTCCAACCAGCAACCGTGAGCTTGATCGCTTCAGGCAATCCTTCTTCGAGATCCACTTCTACACAGATTCGAGTGCATGAATACTGGTCTTTTCTTACTGCTTGATCTATGTATTTTCCAAGCGCGTTCCCGATGATTTGAAGCGATTTTTGATTCCAGCAATGAAGAGGCAGATGAGGGAGTCTCACCCACACCGGCACAGCAGATGGGACATCTTGTGAGGGATCGAAATCTGGGGTCCATTTGTTTAAATACAAGCCCTGCGGCCCCATGAAGTAGGGGCCATTTCTGAATATTAAGCTTCTGTCTTCTGGGTTTTCAAACACAAAAACAAAGTACCCTTTGCCCACGAAATAGCTCTTAACGCCGTCTTTTATCAGTGGATTCCAGTTTCTTTGGGTCCATTCCTCCAAGGATTTGGGGGAAGGCCATAAGCCTGTAAACTGGCCTATGAGGCCTCTTTCTGCCAGGTTCAGGGCCACTTTACAGGTATCCTCCTCAGGCAGGGCAACTGAAGGGATCGAGTCCATTTTCTTGATGAATTTCTGCTGGAATGCTGATGGAGGGCGTTTCGTCCCGGATGCAATCAAAGATCGAAAAAACTTAAAAAAGCTTCGGGAGCGGATGCGATGGGGGCGAGCCACAGGAGTCTCCATCTGGCGAGCGAGCGAGAAACGAGCAATCTATGGCCATATGTGCAAGAGCGTATTTGTAAGGCACCCCGCGGAGACCTAGATTGCGAGGAGCGCGGGGGTGAACAACGCGGGCCTTTTTTTTTCCTTGTGGCACCCTCACGAATCGCATCGGAGAAAAAAAAAGTCACAATAGTTTTTATCCATTGATTACAAAAACAATAACATCGTACATACAATTTTTTGTGTTGAAAATTAATTAGTCTAGAATAGTTGAGGCACTATGTTTTTGGTCACCAACCCTACCATGTGTACGAAGAAGAAGAAGAAGAAATTATTTTAACGTCCACGAGGCTAAAGATAGCTTATGGGACAGATTGCTTCTCTATCTGGCTCTTGTATTCGACCCTTTTCCTGTGAAGTTTCACAATAAACTCCCAGCTTCTCGACAAAGCCCTTGCGAAATAGAATATCCTAAGAGCTAGCTGCCAAAATATCTGCATAACTTTCCCTACTGTCTTTCAAGGCCTCACATTCTAAAATGAAATGTTTTTTTGTTTCCTCTTTTCTGGCAGAGAAAAAAATTCATACTCTTTCCTCCCACAGTTCTTTTGGCCTTTTCCAGCACCCTGTTTCACAATGGAGTTGATGCGAATTAGTTCTGAATTGAGCGATAAGAATTTTAGCTCTCCAAGAAATATTGGCCCTCTGTACGCTTTTTGTTGATGATTATGAGAGGATTAAACTCTTCAATATGTGTATAGCCATTATCCGAAAAAAAAGGAAAATAAATACCCCTTACCTCCTTTCACATTGCAGAAACAACCCTAATCCTATTTTAAGTGTCAATCTAGTATATATTGCTATCTTGATTTTAAGAGAAATGAAATATAATTTTCTCAAAATGAGAAGAGTTTCAAAGAAAGAATATTACTCAACAAAACAGTTAGAAGTTTGGCATTCAACTCCATAATGGTCGACTAGTAAATGTATATTTCGAATATGGAAGGATCAATAAAAAAAAACCATAAACTTCCAAATCCAAAATAACGGTTGGTTAATAACTTGGTCATTCAATAGTCGACAACCAGAATGTATTCCCCAAACGCTCTGATTTCTCTATGCAAATGACATTTACAAATCAGCCAACCAACATGTAAACAGATAAACATAGCAATCAAACATTTCTGCAACAAAGCAGTTGAACATACACCACAGCTAGATTAACCATGCATACTTTGGAACTGGAGAACTCATAGAGTTTCCCTCTGGGGGAGAAAACAAGAAGTTGCGGTGCTTATTGGTTGCATTCTCTGATTGCAAAGAACGTCAGCTGCTTCGGGTTTTATGGTGTGGCACGTCAACTACCACATCAAAACCAAAATTAACTAAGAGAAAAAACAGATCATCTTTGTCATAATAATGATTTGCAATTTCTAATTGTGTGGTCTTTAAATTAGTATCGTGGGTGACAATTTTATTTCTTCTCATGGTGCCATTATTTCTTCTTTTTAATAAAGAGCACAACACTTTATTTTATTCATAAAGAGCACTTGTGATGGGTATACTTCGCAAAAACATATAAATATAAATATACAATAAATTAATTCATTAAAATGAAGGAAATACTTTTATACCCATTTCTATCTCACTATCTTATGTATTATTGATATGGCATTTTTACGGAAGATTCTCTATAGTGAATCATGTAAGATGTGTGAAGTAAAGTGAATTACATATGCAATGTTGTAATTATAGGAGATATCAATAACCGTAATGTACCTCTGATATTTGGATGTGACATTCATATGAGGAATTTGAATCATTATTTTTAATACATATTTTTATTTATGAATTATTAAATATGTCTTTGGAGAGTTGATAAAAGTTAAAGTGATTATTTACTTGGGTTTCAATTCCAATGCATTGTTTTGAAATATAGCCATAAGTTTAAAGGATTAGGATTATTCGGTCAGCATTTTTTTTTTTTACAAATTTTAAAGTTTGTTTCAAGTTTTTCCATCAAGTAGGTTATTGGTGACACTTGAATCATATAGGACTTTACATTAGCACCTTATTTTTATCAGTTAATAAAGACATTGTTGATGCATATGAGTGTATGTGTTAGAATAACAATATAAAGATTTACCTTGTTATATCAGTAATGGAGAATAAAATAAGATCCTTAGAGTGGATTAAAAAACAAAATGATAATTAGTTGTATGCTCTACTTTTTGAAAACCTAGCCCTAGTTCTCCGGTTTCCCCCATGGATCCACGTATGGTAGGGAGCAACCCTTCCCCCACCTGACCCACATTTTAATCTAGGATTGAGGATTTTCATGTCCTTGTTTCCTCCATTGCAAAGGCCTCCAATTCCCATCTATCCTAATATGTCAAGAAATTTTAAGATATCCTAAATGTTCTCATTCACTCTTATTAGTCTCATAGTATGGCCTTGAAAGTGACCTCTCAAAGAGTTACTGGTCAATTCATGGGGATATGGAACCATCCTAAGGCTATGAACATTTATCTTGATAAATATTAGTGCTCTCTTATAAAGGGACAAGTGTCTCAATTCCCCTATTATCGAAGGATATTCACTTTATTATTTGAGAAAAAAGAGGATCATGACCTAATCTTCAAGGGTGGCCCATGTTTTCTTGGCTCAATGGGAACATGACTCAATTGATAGACTCCAAGTTTGAACCTAAATAATAATATCCCTTTGATTGTTCCAATTTGGGTTAGACTTCCTAACCTACTGCTCCACTACTTGAATGATGAAATCATAAGCAACATTGGGAATACCCTAGGAAAATATATTGATAAATCATAACCTAAATATGGGATTTTGTTTCCTATGGAAAATTTTGTGTAGAAGTTGACGTGCAAAAAAGATTGTTAGAATTTTTTTAGTTGACTTTAGATAACTAGAAACACATCCAGTTGATAGAGTAGAAATAAATTTTGTTTAATGTAAATCTTATCATGAGTACAAGCACGTTACTAAAAACACCCCTCAAGAATAAGGAACGTAAGATAAAAAATAAAAATGGTTGATGGTAAAAAGAAGTGAATTCTAAACAAGCAACCTATAACTCCTAATCCTATCAATGATCCAAACTTATGCAGGAATTCAATAAAATACAAAAATAAACATAAACGTAGATATGCAGCAGGAATAACACTTCATTTCATTAATATCAAATACTAAATAATGCTTAAAGACAAAATGGAAAGTAAACTAGCTCAGGTGATTAAGCTTATCTCTAAAAAGATATGTGGCGGCTACATGCCTCTAAATTGTGTTACAATGAGGCTCTAAGGGCTATTTATTATTGAGAAATAATGGAAAGCCCTAAACATCCAAAAACATAACCCTAGGAGATGAAGCGCCAAAACTATGGGCCCCTTTTAGGTAAATTGGTACATCAACTTCCCGGGGATGTAACTTTGGCATACGATCTCTGTTTGACGCGCACAATACCTCGTTAGAAATATATATCTGAGGTCTAAAACTTTTGAGTGACCAATATCAACTAAAATCCCATGTTTCTCCAAATTTTCCCCAAAAACGTCATTTAGGGCCTCAAAACAGCTCTAGAAGTTCACGACACGAAAAACTGCCAAAAATAGTAAACTGTGCTAAAAATAAGGAAACTAAAAAACTGAAAGAAAATTTGGTGGAGGTCCTAGTGCAATCAGTGGGTGGTGACCAATATATCCACTTGGATCAATCAAGTAGGCTGAAAATCATGTTCCTAAACTCATGGTTGATGGTTTAGATCAACCTACAGGAAACCCTTAACCATCAAGTTGAACAATAGTCACAAGGCATATCAAGGCACCAAGCTTATTGACAAATAGAAAGAAAAAAAAAAGGATCCAAATAAAAACACATATGAAATATTATTTCTTGAAGAAAATTATACAAGAATTGAATCAATAGTTTTTCCAATGTGAATGTTATAATATATTTTGAAAGGTCGATCTTGAAATCAAACTCTGAAATGGATCCCTCTTTGGAAAATCATGGTTAGATATCAAAGCTTAAGGAAGAAATCATTCATGCCCTCTCCAAATTTTTGTTTTCCCCTGAGATAGTTGTAACAGTCCCAATTTTCTACCCTTGTTTTATGTGCGATCATAATTTTGAAAGCCAACATGGAGCCACTTCTGGTTGGGACAAATCTTGTAAAAAAATTAAGTATTAAATTATTTTCTTGAAAATAATAAATAAATGGAATGCTCTCATCAAGGGAGGGACACAAATATCCAATTTTGACAGAGGGTGGAGAAGTGGAAAGCAATGCCCATCATCCATGAATATGGATCGAATCTCCACCTGACATAATGAAAATTATGTCATGAGATAGAGGAGAAATGGAGGAAGACACCCCCCACCCTCAAAGATGGAGGAGGTGGAACATCTGATTAAATCTTCACCTGATAGAATGAAAATCATTCCATCAGATATTACAAAAGTCAAGGACGACGCTCCTCACCCTCAAATATGG
This sequence comes from Pinus albicaulis, assembly GCA_034641835.2. NCBI lineage: Eukaryota > Viridiplantae > Streptophyta > Pinopsida > Pinales > Pinaceae > Pinus > Pinus albicaulis. The sequence goes on along the minus strand of CM076575.1, from coordinate 1,948,726,100 downwards.
AGGAAGTGCATAGTCGATCGAATCAGCCTGACAGATAGCAACAGATGTGATCGGATGATGGAGAGAAGTGCCTATAGTTTTCTTTTGATTAGCAGGGTGGAAGAATGGTATTGAAACTCTATGAGGTACATGAAGAAATGCAAGGAAGGGATTAGAAATAATAATAAAAAAGGTGAAAACATAAGAACAAAAATAAAAACAAAGAATAAGCATGAAGGGAGCATCTGAAATGAACAATGGTGAAAGGAGAACGTGACTAGATAGAGAGCATTCCTTGGACGTTATGCATGGAATGCATGGAGCACTGTTGGAATTGTGACTAATCCATGTGCTTTGAAAATGGGGTGTTATTCCATATATTGATTTTTTTGAGGCCATTGAAAATGGGGTGCTATTCCCTATATTGATGTGCTTGAGGCCATTGGACTATGTGTGTCCAAGCTTGACTGGTCAGTGGGAGGCTTAATGGATGATTGAATCACTGTAGTGTTAGATGTATAGTTGTTAACCACTTGGACAAGGAAATATGAGTCATTGTGGTGCTTGATGGAGAGTTTCTAACCACCTGGACAATAGACGACAAACCCTTGTGGTGCTTGCTATGAAAATACAGTTGAGGGATGTAATAGCCTTGGTTAAAATTCCATGTAATAAAAGTTAATAAAGGGAAAATATAAGACCATGGTCATGGGACACCTATTCCAAGCTAAATGGTGGAAAAAACATCCTAGTGGGTGTTCATTTGGTTTATTATGGCTATGGAAATTGGCAAAGGCAATGGAAAAGGCTTTGGAAAGGCAAAGTGGCACTTATTGGAATTTATTTATGAAGATAATGGAAACTATGAAAAAACGAAGGTGAAAGGTCATAGGTTGCATGTGAGGAGGAAAATAATGGAAAATTGAATAAATTAGAGGCCTCATTAATAAAAAGGATTCTGAGCATCAGTTCACAGAATTTTGTCAGTTCAATTTTGGAGCTCTCATTCTATTCTTTCTCTCTCTCATACTCTTGGACACTTAGGGTTTCTTAGAGCACTCTTGGAGAGTGTGGCATACTTGGAATTTTGGAGCAAGAAGGAAAGAGAAAGAGGACATTTGGATCAACAACTACAACGGGTTTTTCTTGTAGGTACCGAGTTGCATGTATGATTTCCTTGCTAGTTTCTGCATGCATGGCATATGCATGTGGTTGTTGGTTTATGATATTTCAATGACATGGAGGATTGCCTAGATTGACAGTGGTTGTTCCTAGCTTTGCCATTTCCTAGATAGCCATGGTGCATTAGGTTTTAATTTTGTTTTCTGGTTGGTTTTCTTGTGCCTTTGGCTATGGGTTGAGTTATTAGTTCTTGGAATCCTTGGTCGGAAAAATGCTCTGGAAGCCCTGTAACAACTTGGTTTTAGTTACTATTCTTGGAAGCATTGGTTGGAAAAATGCTCTGGAAGTCCTTGGTGGGCTGAGTTACCAGTCCTAGAAGCCTTGGTTGGAAAAACTCTTTGGAAGCCTAGCGAGAGTTGTGGGTTGAGTTACTAGTCCTAGAAGCCCTGGTTGGAACAAACGCTCTCGAGCCCTTGATAGCTTGGGTAGAGACCAATCTGGTGATGGTTAGTGATGTCTAATTGTGAGGTGGAATCATTGGATGAGGGTTGAGTTAGTTTGGCCTCTAGAAGCCATGGTTTGGTTTTTTATTGATGTGTTTTATGAGATCCCACATTCATGCTTGGAATATGGCACGGGGGTGACTGGATGAAGAGAGATTTGGCTCAACGATGTCTATAGTCAGATGGTATGTGGAAGTATTTTCCTCTTGTATTGATGGGTAAATATGCTTGTTATTATGTGGCTTATATGGTTGTTCTATACTTTTCATTTCTGTTTTTTACATGCTAGTTATGAATGTGTTTTATGATAGTGATGATGGATGGATCTCATCATGTTTTGACTTGTAAATGAATGAACAATGAATATATGAACTAATAGAGGATAATGCAGCTAATGTGATGAGGCAACAATGATTCTTAGCGATTCTCAAATAAGAATGATACCCTTAGGCTCAGATCTATTGTTTAAACCTATATATTATATATTTATGACATGTTTGATGAAATTCCTATCATGGATATTAGGGGTACAGTCAAGTCCTTGTTCAAGTGATTGCATTTACATCATTATTCCATTGTTATATTTCATTTCTAGAAGTGTCATGGAGTTTTGGGAAATGACCTGAGCCTTGGGGCTGAAAAAGTGGCACATAAATCGAGGTCACAAGCACAAAACTACTTGGAAAAGTCCCTAGTCACACTCATTCCCATGTTGTGCAAGCGATTACAAGTTTCCAAACGCATTATTGCCCATATCAAGGGAGTGACTGGGGAATTGATGCACTGAAAGGTCAATTTGTCTAAGGGGCTAGCCTCTGAGAAGGTTGGATCATGGATGGCTCATGGGTGTCCTGTAGCAAGTGCAGAAGGTTTGTGTTGTTGTGTTCCGTTGATTCTACTTTCTTAATTGACACATAGGGAGTTGAAACATATCATAGTAGCTATTTGTCACATGTTTACCTTGGTTGGACGGTTACTTTGATATATGTAGGAGGAGTGTGATACAGAGTGGTATCAGCACATGGTTCACCCCTCGGACTGGATGGGAGGAGTGTTGTTCATGTATTCATGTCAGTTGCATATGTGTTCCTTATGCTTTTGTTCTATGTGCTTGTTGCATATGCATGGTGTTGGTCATGGTTGCAATGATGTCAGAAGGTAAAGGTTGATGGGGTTGTTTTGGAATGTGTAGTTGTTACATAGAGTTTTGTCACTGTCCCTGCAATCCCCATCTCACACATTTGAGGGTCATTTCTGTGACTAATTAGAAGTGTCATGCCTTGCAAATACCATCATTGCATCCCTTGCCATGAGGACAACATTCCCTCTGTTTACCATTTCCTGAGCAGACCACTAAAAACACTTGTTTTTGCCTTGACACTGGTAGCCCGTTATGCCCTCACACCAATGAGGAAAATTAATACTGAGCTCACGCCAGTTGGCGCTCTGTCTCAGTGAGCTACCCGCGCCAATCTGTTTATGGAATTTTTTTTTAAAATAGAGGCGAAATTTTGATCACAACAACTTCGTGGATGAGTCATAGGGAGTGGATCGACTGAATAACCACGACCTTCCTCCTTTGGCCTCTTGTTTCCACCTTATGGGGAAACCTCCCAAGCGATAAGGCCTCCCTTACACTATTGTAGGGATCCCAACCTCCTCCTCTCTTCTATAAATATAGCCATCTTCCATTGATGTGCTAGTTGAACATGTTCTGGTTGAACGGATAGCTGAAAGTTAGCATAGAGAAGAAGCAACCATAGCTTCGGGAGAATAGTGCAGAGTGTGATTGTTTTTGTGTGTTGAGAACATAGTGAGATCTTGGACCTTTGTTCATGAGGGTGTGGAAAACGTGCTTGGATATAGACCTGCCAAAGGAGAGCCTGAACTTCAAGGCTTGGTTGTAAACTCCCCTCGTTTTTATCATAATAAAATGCATTTGATGTTTATTTTCCATTCTTGTTTACATCTATAATGAGATTTCTAGCATTCCTTGATCAGTTAGATAGGTTGTAATTGTTTTATGTTTGTTGTGGTGTTACGCTTATCGTGTTGTCTTGACTGTCTGTGCAAGTAATCAAATGTTGGTAGCAGCATGTATCGAGCTTGAGAAGAGCGACAGATCAAGAGGCTTCGACGAAAGGAGACAACATAGCATCAGAACGAGGTAGGACATCTTCCTTGCTCTGAATTTCATTTACAATCTAGGAAGGTAGATGTTAGTATGTTCCTGTAGTTGCTAGACCCACCCTAGGGCTAGAGGGATCGCCTCTGTCTGTAGAGGGGATTTACCTGGACAACAAATTCGTGACTTCGCTAGGGAGTTTCCTTTGAGTTTGTCACTCTTTGAGCTCTTAGTCATTTGACAGATTTAGTCGAACGACCATTTCCCTATTTATTCCTATGTTTTTCATCAATTAAAATCTTTTAGTTTTTGCTTGAAGTGGTGAGTCTAGTCTTGATTGGAAGAAATTCTTTGTTTTTTCCTGTTCAGGCATTGGCGCTTTTATTTTTCTGATAGTAGCGTTGATTGGTGCTAGTTTTCAATTAGCAACCCGCGCCAATTGGCCATTGGCGCAAGTTGTCAGTGAGCAAGTCGCGCCAGTTGGCGCTAGTTTCACCCACCAAAGTTGTGCCAATTTTAGGGTGTGTAAAAAATTGAGTTTTTTCCCTAAATGCTTCACCAGTGTATCTTTCCCTTCCGATATTTTTCTCTGTATGATTTACTCGTTCTCCCCTCTACTTTTTCACTTATGAGCATAGATTACATTGCTCTTTGTTCAACTGAAAAGTCTTCTTTCTATGATTGCTTGATGTAAAAGGGAATGAATTCCTTGTTTTGAACTCATGCTTTGGAAGTCCTTTTTGTACTTGACCTCATATGTCTTATAGCCTTTTGAGGAATTTAGTTACAAAATGTTTGAAACAATGATTGCATTCTTAGTGTTTGTTTGCATCCCTTTTGCATTCATCCTTCATTAAGAAGATTTGCGTTCATTTAGTTTTCGTCTTAGAGTTTTCTTTTCGTTAAAATGCATTAGATCACATTGCATTGAAAAGTATTTTTTGAGATCCATCATTGAACTTAGATTACATTGTTTAATGATTGAAAACTAAAAATCGCTTTTAGTGCATTCTCTTTTGTTAAAAGCGTGCATTAAGTAGATTCTCATCCATCGAAAAATGCATTGAGTGCATTATTGTTCTTTTGAAAAAAAAGGAAATTGTGCATAGATTACAATTGCATAGTTTTCAAAAAAGAGGATTTTGCATAGATTACATTGCATAATTCACATCATTGAATGTTTTGGATTAATTTTGGATAGTGAAAGTCGTCTAGTTTGGAAAATTTTCGTTTGCAGTGTTGTTGTATGTTGCATCATTGTTTGATACTCTTCCCTTAACTAGATAACATTCATCGAATTGAAAGTTTTATTTTCTCATATAGCTGCATATAGGATATTGTCAGATGGCATGCTGTAGGGCCTTGAAACCGAGACATAATTGAAGATCAACCATAAAATTTATTCAATCAACCTAAGGAGACATTGAAACCTAACGGAACATTTAGTAGTCTACAGTAGAGACATGTTCCAGCGTCTTTAAGCATAGTAGCTGTCGCTCGCCATCTGGCTACAGACATCACTATTACGGACTTGTGCTCCCCGTACCATCGCGTATATAAAGGGAGACCCCATTAGGTTGCAAATCCTTTATCCATAGGAAGCCGAATCTGCCGCCTCTTACCTGTGATACACCAAACACAACATTCGGGGAGATTACTTGCACGTACGTTAAGTCCTTGGTTGATTTCTCTTTCATTTTTACCAAGGTGTATATGGCAGTTCACGGATATCTGGTACACCCGTTTACCTAGATTACCATAGCAGTCACTTTGATCTTTACTGACTCTTTTAGCTGAAAAGATCATTGAGCTCTTGTCCTTTCAAGCTCGTGTCCAACCTGAAAGCGATAGAGTCACCATTTTCTTGTTTCTCGACTCTTAAAATATGAAACAGCAAGAGTCTGGTTTCAATGTCTTAAAAAATTAATCGCCTACGAAATATTCCTGGTTATAATTTTTGTCCTTCGTGTTTTATTTCAAGGTCGTTTCCGATGGAAAATTTTCTAGAGTTTTCCAATCAAGGAGTCCCCTCTGAAGAGAGTCCTAGTGCTTTTCCTGCTTTAGGAAATATTGGTGCTCCTTATATGGCCACGTTATCCCTCCCTAGGTTAACTGTTGGGTTGCCTATTTGGTTGTTTTCAACCTCTGTAGTCTCAAGTGTTCCGGCTACCGTACCATCCACTCCTCCGCCTAAGCAACGCCATGTTGATTTGAAGGTGGACCTCTCCCCTTCTTCGTCCTCATCTTCTACTTTGCCTGGTGAAAGTTTGGATTCTAGTACCCAGGTGGTTAAGAAGAAGAAGAAGAAGAAGAAGACTAAGAAGAAGAAGTCAAATAAGCGAGAGGCTAATTCTGCAGCTATTGCTTCTAAAACACCTACTCTTGATGAAACTTCCAACCCTCCGCGGAATGTTAAGTTCCCTTGCATGTTGTTCCAGCGAAACCATCTTCTTTGAGATTGCCCTGGCATTCCCAAGGTGCTCGAAGTATGTTCCAACGGTTGTCTACCATTTCCTACGGCTTCCGAGAGTCAGGTCGGGGGCAAGTATTCAGCTAGTGCTGGTAAAGCTCCTAAGAAGCACGGTAAGCTTGCCAATACCTGTAAGTTGTGTGAAGGGCATCATCCCATTCACCTTTGTCCGTATATGGATGAAGCAAAGAGAGTTTTGGAAAACTCGGCTGTTTCTGCACCGTGCCTTCCAGCCAGTTACAAACAACTTTCTTTGAGTTCTTCACTAGCTGATTCAATGATCAGTCAAGAGTCATCCTTGCTTGATCCTGCTCCCCCAGAAATTCAAGTTCAGGAATCCATTCCCGACCAACCATTGGTTGAGGAATCAGTTGATCTAACCCCATCTGTGGTTCATCAGGTCTTTTCCGTTGAGAGTGGATGTCATCCCCCCCATGTTCTTCTTGTTTCTTTAGATTCCTCGGACTTGGAGAAAGATTCTCTTGTCCTTGTACCTCAGGAAGCTGCTCCTCCGCCTACCATGATGAAGGTCCCAGAGGATACTCCTCCTGCCTCCATGATGGAGGTGGCGGAGGATGCTCCTTCTTCTCTCGTAGCACCAGGGGAAGACCATCTCGGTAAAATGGTCGCCCCTCCAAGTAGTTTGGTCGCTTCCCTCAATTGGGGTCGATTCGCAGGTTATCACCTTCCTTCTTATGTGCCCTTTGAGATCACGGTATAGGCCTCCCATCTGGTCGTACCCAACACCATTATAGACGAAGGTGCTTCTATTAGTATTCTGTCTTCAAATACGTGGCAAGATTTTGGTTCTCCACCGCTTATGCCTATTACCCAGAATTTGTTGGCTTTTAACAGAGGAACCAGTCAACCGTTAGGGATCCTTCCGAATTTGCATGTTACTTTGGGAGGGAAAAATATCTATATAGACGTGATGGTTGTTCCAGGCCCCTTGGATTTTAATTTACTCTTAGGGCGCGATTATACTTATGCCATGGGTGCACTTGTCTCCTCCCTCTTTTGTGTGATTTGTTTTCCACACAAAGGTCGAATCGTGACCATTGATCAACTTTCATTCTTTGGTCCCAATATGGAAGTTGGCCCACCATCTTCCCTTCTCGGTCTTTATCCACTGGTTGTGTCTTCCTCGCCACAGGTCAATTATGTGGCTACCTATCCTGTGCCTACATTCAGTGATAGTGCCATTGTGCATCATGTGCTGGGGACATTGGGTCCTGATTTCCGAGATGTTGTTCTCCCATCGGATGAGAACCTCTTGGAAGCCATGACTTCTTATTCATCATGATGAGTTGTCTTCAGAGCAAATTTCATTTTCTTGTGTCAAGCTCGTTAAAAAATGAAACAAGGTGTTCCGAGGATATTTTGTCTTCTGTATCAACCTCGTTAAAAAATGAAACAAGGTCATCTGAGATAGTTCTTTTAATGTGTCAACCTCGTTAAAACAATGAAACACCTTCCTGTTCAATTCGAGTCTTTGATAAGATCTCGTAAAATCCCAGTCGAGTCTTTCTCTTGATCTCGTAACTTGACCCTTCACTCCATATGCCTTTCATATGGATTGAAGCTTGGGGGGCATGTACCTTGAATTGAGTCACCATGTTGGGGGCATGCAAAATTTTTCAAGCATAGTTTGTTTCTGTTTCAAGCTTGTGTAAAAATGAAACCGGTTTCAAGCATAGTTTATCTTTGTTTCAAGCTTGTGTAAAAATGAAACCAAATTCAAGCAGAGTTTTTTGATTTCAAGCTTGTGTAAAAATGAAACCATTCCTATTTTACCTCTCGTGATTGCCATTTTATAAGCCTATTTTTCAAAATGAGCCTTGGTTTTCTCATTCCACCGTCACTATCTGCTTGGCTGATCATATGCCTTCACTTGGTTGTTTTACCCATTCTTGAAGAACCATTGTGATGAGTGGTCTTGTTAGCCAACCTCTTGACCTTTATCTTGTTCTGAGTAGTTCCACCATCACCGGAACTAGTTGCTGCCCTTTATACCACTCGTTCCTTCAAGAGGAGTCATCTTTCAGCTCTTTTCTGACTCTCTAAAATTGAAAAGATTTCCGAGATGCTTGTCATTTTGAACTCATTAAATGGCTACGAAGCGATATCTACCCAGTATACGTTTATCCCTTTTTCAGGCTGGGATAGATTATTTACGAAAAAGGAATACCCTAGCCTATTGTGACTAGGAGGTTTTCTCAGACATAGTTTTCTACCTTTTCAGATCTGTGAAACTACCTACGAAAAGGGACTACTGGAGTTTTCTTTTTTTCCTTCTTTTCAAACTCTCTAAATATGAAAATATTTCGAGTTCTTCTTTTGTCAGACTCATTAAAAACTAATGACATCAGACTCCATCACAATGATGTTACTCGAGTTTCTCCTTCCTAGGGCTCGTAAAATGTACTAGGTTGGATTTGTCCGAAGGACAAACTTATATGACAAGAATATGGTATCCTCTTCAAGCTTGTGTAAAAATAAAGAGGTACTCGCTAGAAATGGTGGGGGAAAATGGAAGTTATTCGTCAATTGTGTCGGCAGTATGTCACTCTTGAACATGACACTTGTCTGCAGTTCGTTTCGGGTTGGGATATCTTCACTCTGTCACTTTGCCTCCATGGGTTTGTGAATTCCATTTGCCTCTCATTTGATTACCAATTTTGTCAACATGACCTCTGATCCTATTTGAGTCAAATGCTGCCAAATTCCAGAGTTGTGTTGTCGATATGTTCAAGAGCAAATCCTTCTGAAGTTTGTACATTCCTTGATCCTCTGTTTCAGTCTTGATTCACACTCATATTACCTTCTCTGTTTCGTGTCAATGATGTGGGATTCATTATGACCCTCCTTCGACGAATCACTTCCTGTCAACTTCAGCTCATTATATGGGAAGTTGATCTAGAGACTCCTTTCTGGTACCTTAGAGCTTGCATGCCCTAATGGAAAGTTCTTCGCATTCAACGATAGGTTCACATCATTGGCCTTCGATCGGGTGATTTCACGGGTGTTTGACTTCAGCTCACTATTCACATTTCATGGATTGTACTAGTAGTACCTTGAGAGCCATTGAAATTATGGGTGGTTTCGCTCGCACTTGTTAACAGTTCACATCATTGACCAGTAATCAAGTGATTTTCTAGCATGTTTGACTTCAACACGTCTATTCACATGTTGGAATTTGTACTTTGATCAGGTGGTGTCAGAGCACAAGACCCTAGGCTTCGATCACAAAAGTCCAGGTTGCGATGAGTGATGAGTCCTTCATTATTATATACATGATTCCTTAGATGGATGGCTACACCCATGTCATGGATCTATTTCATATGATCCCTTGATTTGGATGGCTGCGTCCATGCCGAGGATCCATTCACATGATCCTTTTATTGATGGATAGCTGCGACTATACCATGGATTCATGTATTTTCAACAGATATTTCAGTTATGTATATGTATCTATGCTTGATTTGCAGGTCTCCCGACAGCAGCGTCTGGTTCCTTGCACGTACTTGTAAAGCATTTCACCCCTCACTCATGTTCGAACTTCATACTTTCTGGGGGCATCTGTTACACAGTAATTTGTCACTGTCCCTGCAATCCCCATCTCTCATATTGGAGGGTAATTTCTATGATTAATTAGAAGTGTCATGCCTTGCAAATACCATCATTGCATCCCTTGCCATGAGGACAAAATTCCCTCTATTGACCATTTACTGAGCAGACCACTAAAAACACTTGTTTTTGCCTTGGTGCTGGTAGCCCGTTATGCCCTCGCGCCAATGAGGAAAATTAACACTAAGCCCGCGCCAGTTGGCGCTTTGTCTTAGTGAGCTACCCACGCCAATCTGTTTATGGAAAGTTTTTAAAAAATAGAGGCGAAATTTTCATCACAACAACTTTGTGGATGAGTCATAGGGAGTGGTTCGACTAAATAACCACGACCTTCCTCCTTTGGCCTCTTGTTTCCACCTTATGGGGAAACCTCCCAAGGGATAAGGCCTCCCTTCCACTATTGTAGGGATCCCAACCTCCTCCTCTCCTCTATAAATATAGGCATCTTCCATTGATGTGCTAGTTGAACATGTTCTGGTTGAACAGATAGCTGAAAAAGTTAGCATAGAGAAGAAGCAATCATAGCTTCGAAAGAATAGTGAAAAGTGTGATTGTTTGTGTGATTGGGAACATAGTGAGATCTTGGACCTTTGTTCATGAGGGTGTGGCAAACGTGCTTGGATACAGACCTGCCGAAGGAGATCCTCGGCTTATCAAAGGCTTGGTTGTAAACTTTGTATCTTTATCATAATAAAATGCATCTGATGTTTATCTTCCCTTGTTGTTTTACATCTATAATGATTTCTAATTCCGATGTGAGTTAGATGTGTTGTAGGTTATTTTATCTTTGTACAGCAAATGGGTGTTACGGCAGCCAGTATCACCTCTTGAATGTCTGTCTGGTGTATCGAACGTTGGTGGCAGTGTGTCGGGCTTGAGAAGAAGCGACGGATCAGGAAAACCGACGAAAGGAGACAACATAGCATCAGAACGAGGTAGGACATCTTCCTTGCTCCAAATTTCATTTACAATCTAGGAAGGTAGATGTTAGTATGTTCCCGTATTTGCTAGAGCCACCCTAGGGCTAGAGGGATCGCCTCTGTCTGCAAAGGGGATTTACCTGGACAACAGTAGTCATGAGTGTATGATTGGCTATGTGTTGTTTATGCATGTTAAGTGCTCATGTGTTGTCAAGTGTACATTGGTATGGTTAATTTTTCATGCATGAGGTCATGATATGTGAATGATATGGTCATGCATTAATGACTGGACTATCGTTGGAATGATGTTTATATGTTTTTTTATCTATACACTACATATTTACATGTATTATGTTTATACATGTATTACGTTGATTGGTTGACCTTGCAGGATATATCCTCCCCAAATGATGCTAAGGTATATCAGTTTGCTTATGTTTTGGTTTAGCTAACATAAGATGCCTTGCAGGAAAGAGATCGAGATGAATAGAAATATGGTATACTATAAATATTATCCCTATGAATCAGATGAGCGGCATGGTGTTGGGAACTCTTTTGACTTAACAGACACATTGAGGATTTTGAAGGAAGAAATAAGGAGTTGCAAAGTAGATAAGGACATAATCATGCAGGCATGGGAAAAAATAGGCATAATTCAATGCAATAGTTCTTCATAATTTGTCACAATTTCAGAGGGAATGACCACTCCAGATCAGCTATGTAGATGAGGATGGGACTAATGAGGCATATGGAAGTAGTTCTCATGGGGGTCATAGGTTGAATAGAGATGACACGATCAAATATGGCAGGTTCTTGGACACTCTAGATGGGAGAGGTGATAGACACATGTATTATTCTAGTTTTGGTTTTGACAAGCACTATGATTTTCGCCATTATCATCCTTATAGGATGAGTGACAGGGGATATTTTCTGAATGATTTTAAGAAATAAAATCCACCTACATTTTATGGGGAAATGAAGAAATCACAAGATGCAAAAGCATGGTTTCTTATGATTAATAAGTTCTTCAGGTTACATGATTACTCAGAGAACATGAAGTCCAAGATAGCTGCATTTAGTCTTAAAAGTAAAGCAGAAATTTGGTGGGAATATGTAAAGAACGTCGAGGATATTTATGAGGAGGAATTGACTTGGAGCGAATTTGAGAGACTATTCTGGAAGAAGTATCTATCGGAGAGATAATATGATGACATGGATAAATAGTTTTATGAGCTAAAGATTGGCTCTATGACCGATGAGGAGTACACTAGCAGATTTACGAATTTGTTGAAGTATGTACCTTACCTTAAGGAGGAGAAAGCCAAGATTCAGAGATTCATCAGTGGGTTGTTGATAGCATTCAAAGACGGTTTTGAGTTTGATGAGCCTAGATCATTGGAAGAGGCCATACTGAAGCTAAAGCATTATTACAAACAACCAAAGTGCATATCTAAGACTAAGCAAGAATGGAAAGGTAATGATAAGAACAAAGTGAAATGGGATAAGAAGTGAGAAATACTTCATGATACAAGTAACAAAGAGAATGCAACACCATGCAAGAAGTTCAATACATCTAACAAAGAGCAGTGATTTCAATTTGAGGAGTAGAACAAGGGTGCAGGATGGAAGCCTATACAATTTTGGACTTGCAGGAAAGATCATCACACGAGGGATTTTCCATAGCATCAAGGTGGTAGATCGCAGATCTACAGTGCTCAAGAGGAACAAACAATTGGAGATGTTGGACAAAGTATTCCTAGGATCTATGCAGCACTGGATAACAGGCAGGCATATCACGAGGCATCTATTATCGAGATGGAGGGTAAGCTTTTTGATCAAGTTGTTTCTATTTTGATTGACCCTGGATCTAATGATAGTTACGTTAATCTAGACCTGGTGGACAAGTGTCGTTTGAATAAAGAAGTGCATGCAAAATCTTGGTTAGTTCAGTTGGCTACAGGTACCAAGAAGAGAGTTCATCATTAGGTAAGAGCATGTGCATTTGACTTGGATGTTATCCCTACACAAACACATTTGAATGTATTGTTGTTGTGATCATATAGTATGATTTTGGGTATGGATTCAATATATCTTCACAGGACCAAGGTGGATCGTTATGACAAGGCTATTGAGTGCTTGGATGGCAATGGAGAGCAGAGAATCTTATAAGGTAAGAAGAAATCAACATCAGTGAGAATGATTATAGCTATGCAGGTCAAGTGTAGTCACAGGAAAGGGTACGTTTTATTTACAATGCACATTTCTAGTGACAAAGGTAAGGAAGTAGAGGATGCAGATGTGTTAAGAAGGTACCCAGTTCTACATTAGTTTCAGGATGTGTTTCCAACATATATTTTAGAGTTACCCCCTCACAGGGAAGTGGATTTTTCTATTGAGTTGGTATTAGGGGCAACACCAACATCAAAGGAATCATTCAGGATAATCACTTTGGAGTTTGTATAGTTGAAGGAAGTGATTGACAAGGGATACACTAGGCCAAGTGTATCACCATGGGGTGTGTTGTACCTTAGGAGACAGTTCTTGGCTGTGGGGGAACCAATTCTTGATACATTTTATAATTGGATAAAAAGATTGAAATTAATGGTCGTAAGTACAGGCCATGAAGGCTTGTAACCAAACTTTCTTGTTTGAAACCCCAACCTTCTAAAACAGAATGGCCAAAGGCTATGCGAGTTACAGGGTGGAGATGTAAAGAAGAAAATGAAGGAGACATAGTTTTGGCATAAGCAATTAAAAATTTGTGCTTCACCTCTATAGAAAGAATGATGGAAGAAGAAGAAGAATATGAATGAGATTCATGGAAGTGAAGCGCTTCATTAAGGGCTTCAAGATTAATTTTTAATGATTACAATGACATTTTAATGAGTACAACGAAGTAAATTCAGTAAAGCATAAACTAAAGTGCTAACTACATCTTACACTGTCTAGGAGAGGAAAAACATGTATGAATGTTGGGACACATGAGAAAAAAAATCACTGCAGCACCAATGATGGAATTAAACTGACATATATTATTAATGCTTCCGCAAAAATTATAGTTTACAATACTCAGTCATGTATATTTGACTTTGAACCCCTCCAATGTCATCCTTTCTCACTTTTATTCTCCTCCTAACCTAACTGTCTGAGCCTTAGTTGTAAAACTAATTATTTTAACAGTTATAAAATTGTCTACCTCTTTAAACTTTCTGAAATATCTGAGTTACACATAATTATTTTAAATATTAAAAATAATTGTATTTATGGTCCGAAAGGATCTCCACACGTGAAAGAGATTTTTACTTTGTGCCATGTTGATTTGAATTTGGTGACAAAGTGTTTAAGTGGATGAAATTATGTTTAATGAGTTTTTATTTCTCACACATTTATTATGCATTATGTGGGGAAAATATGTCATGGATTTTTCATTATTTATGATTAATGCTTTTCAAGAGATTCTCATGCATTTAATTATGCATTTTATGAGCCTTTATTGAACTCATGAATTATTATTCATTTTTGACAAAAAAAATGATTAATATTTGTGAGAGGAAATTTGTCTCACATATTATTCATTTAATGTAATTATGGAAATTGATTTTTGTGTGAGAAACCACCTCATACCAATTCTCTATTTTTCTCAATTGTAGTTTGAGAGAATCAAGGGCATGGTTGAAGAGTCTTTAAGTGATTTTGAGACTTTTCCCAATTACGAGCCCGAGATAGTTGGAGATCCTAATTTCATGGATCTTGTTTTTCCTTCCTTGTAATTAGGTCCTACAATTGCGGGTGTTGTAATTAATTCTCTTTGTTGGAGAGTGAGCGAGGAAAAACTATATGTATTCCTTATGTGAGCCATGTAAGGGGGGGAAGAAAGGAGAGAATTCTTAGCTATTGAGAGCCATAGTTCTTAGCTAATGCTCAACCATAATGCTTGAATGTAAGAAAACTTGGAGAGCTTACTTTGAAGAAGGAATATAGAAGATATGCATTCCAATTGAAGCAGATCTGGAGATGTAGCCTCAGAGAGATGGAGGGGTGAACTATGTTACCAACATTGATTGTCTCTCTCTTATTTCCTTGCATGTGCTTTCTTGATATTTTAAGTTCATTTATGTATGTTTAAGCATTATAATCAATGAACTAATGTGCTCAATTAAACTTGTATAAGCCACAATCAATTAAAATATCATCACACCGTAAACGATGGTAAGAGTAGTACTCGACCCGTGATTGGATCAATTTTGGTATTAGATCAGGTGACTACTTTGCAAGATGGTCAGAGGAGCAAAGCACGCTAAAAGAATGCAAGAGTTACAAGAGATAAATGACAACATTTAAGCTGACAATGTAGAATTGCGAAGACTGGTGCAGGTACCTGAAAAGGATAAGCATGATCTTCAAGAGATGCTATGATCCAAAGAGGAGTTATTTTCTAAGTTTCAGAAGGTTGAAACGATGGATATTTCATCTCAAATAGAGGTATATGATGTTACTGTTGTAACATTATCTAGTTTTGATAAGTTAGCATAATTAGTCAAATAATTTTGAAAATGTTAAGGTAGGATATGGATGCAAAAGAATGAAAAAGTTAAAAAAATGTTAGAAATTTTTTATTTTTTATAGGTATCCATATCAATAAAATTATAGGTGTTAGCTGCCCTAAATAAAGAAGGCAAAGCAAAATAAAATGTCAGGGAAGAAAAAAGAAAAGGAAAGCTTCATTTATGTTTGTAAAAATTGCACAGGCTGTTAGTCTAAACGCACCAATAAAAGGAGAGATTTATATGGTTATTCTAAAAACATTAACACTATCCCAAGCATTATTAACACTATCCTAAGTTCTTAACACCATATTAACATACCCTGCCATTCATTCCTTTTATTTTCATTTCCCTAAATCATTCCCCTTCATATTATTCTCGACACTTTATTTAACACCCGACCCCACCATTCCACCTCATTGCATCCTACTGTCCTCCCATATCCCCACACATCTGACAGTCCTCCCCACATCTATCGACATCTGACGACTCTCACATCCTTTTAGCCCCCCTTCACGAACTAAAATTTATCACCGGGGGGGTGGTGTCCAAACTCATTAGTAATTTAAAACAACCCGCTAATACGTGTCAGCATCTGAGCTTTTCGGACCCCCCATGAGCGACACCAAAAACTGCTCAACCCCCCCCTCCGAAAGCTAATTCCTGATACCACTTACCTGACCATTGAAGCATCCACCATTCCGCTATCGCCACCTCATATGCCATCTCATCCACCTGTTTAGACTTCATCCCTCCATTATCAGTTTGTTAAGCATTTAATCAACTTAACTGTTAACTCGTGCCTCCAACGGAAAGCCTACATTGCTATATAAATATTCTTATTTACGTTTACAAGTTACAATGTTGTTTATTTGTAGGTTGTTTGCCAAACCAGACATTATCAAGCTTCCACCGCCTGCTCATTACAACTATCCTTTCCATTCCATGTCTATAATTATTTGTCTGTTCATTGCCTATATTCTCAGCCAAATTTCACTTCTAGCCTTAGCCATCATGCCTCCCAAGGACAAAGGACTAGAGGAAAACATCAATCCTTCACCATATCCCTGTGGCTAATAGAGATTACAAGATTCATGAAACACTTTTTGAGCTTGACATTTTCGAGATGTATTGTTGGCTCGAAGGTAAATGTATCGAAAAATCTAATGAAATCCAGCTCTGGGAGTCAAACTTACCTCGTTATATTTTTCCTCCTACCCATAGTGCTCCCGATTTCATTATAAAATTCCATGCCTCATATTTTCCAATCCAAATGGCCATAACCAATTCCAATGGACAAGTTTTGTTTTGTTGGGTATGTGTTATATTCTTTCCACGACTAGTCCCAGGCGCTGTACGTTGCGCCGGGCGCAGCAGGGGGGTCACAAGGGGGGCGGGAGCCCCCCCTGTCGAGGTCGGTCCCACTCATATGTGGACCCACCCATGTTTTGTGCATGAGTTTGCACATGGTTTTGGGGTACGATGGTTTTCGGCCCTTGGTATTTTGTAGATCCAGTCAAGGGAACTACGGTTATGTTCTAATCCAGGGTTAATGGATTGGGGTTTATGTATGCTTGAGCATGTATATATATGTGTTGTAACACTAAAAGGAATATAATGAAATATCAAGCTGGTCATCCCGATTTGGGATCCAGAGGAAAATCTTTGTGTTTATCTGTTTTATGTTTTATGCTCTCGCTATTGTTTATTTTCTATTATAAGATTCGTGTGTAGATAATTTTTGTTCAGGGTTAAAACCTACATGTTTACCATAGCCCCTCAGGATATTGATGAAATGATGCTTAGCCCCCCATAGTCAACAATGGTACCCCCATTTTCTCATGAAGATCTAGTTGAAATATACCATAAATTAGACCTTGCTAAGAGAACCTAAAATCTAGAATTATTCCTAACACAAGATGCTTCATTTCCAAAGAAAAATCCTCCTTATCCTTTATCCTTATTCCATGAGAGAACCAAGTAGATAATCATCGTTATATCTTACCTTCTTGGATACAACTCCGATCAATACATAGATGATTCTATTATAGGGTTTTTATCAATCTTTTCTAATGATGCCAAACCTTCAATTGTGTTTGATTTTAGTCATTTCCTTGCGATTCTATTCATCGGAAGTTGGTCAATTTTAACACGGAGGAGGTATTTAAATATACCTCTATTTTAGACTACATGTTCATATACTTTTAGGGGGACAACATGAATTTTCCATTACATAAAATGAATGAGAAAGGAACCAACTGATTGGTCATTTTACTGCCCATTTTGGTTATGAGAGATCACAATGAGTTCACATATAAACAGTTCATTGAGATGTTTTTTTCACCCAACCATTGGTCTTCTAAGAAGTATAAAAGAACCAAGGATTAGTGAATAAATCCAAAATATTTTATAGTTATCAAAAGGGGTACAAACAAGAGATTGGTACTTATATGAAAACTACACGAGAGATAAGAATTTTTTGGATGTGAGTTGCAAACCATATAAGTTGTCCAAATTCCTCCCAATGAGGATTTTTGCCTTACAATTCATTAGGCGGATGATTAACATGGATCGGGTCCATTTTGTTTCTACCAAGAAAAAAGTCTCGGTTCAAGCTAAAAAACACACGTTGGCCCATTCATATGCAATAGCAGGGAAAGAAGGAGCAGAGGTAGACCAATTGTTGAAGAAAATGCGGTTTGATCTTAGCTTCACTTGGTAATATGATCCATTAGGGATAGTTTCTAAATTAAGGGTAGAAACCAAATCTACTCGCTATTTTCACACACCAAGCACAAAAATAGAGAAGTATAAGAACCAACTAGAGTGGATAGAGAAATACATTACATGAGGCAGAAGAACAACCAGTCTCTTCATCAACAATGCAGACTCCTACAAACCAAGAGAAGATAGCCAAAGTAAACATTGAATAAGGATCCTCTTCAGAGACAGATATCTTCAGTAAGGTATTTAAAGTCATGTACAAAAAGAAGGCTAAGCTTAGTTCCAGATTAAGCCTTAGCAAATATTCAAAGCAACATACTCCTATAAATATTAATGAGCCTCTTGTATCTTCACTAATAAGTGAGAAGTCTGCAGAGTCTCCTACCACCTCCACTGGGGAAATGATTTTCTCCACTGTAACTAACACTGCTATGACCTTGTCCAAATTGTAGGTCACATTAGAAAATGTCCGCTCACAGCTCAACATGGAGAAAGTTTTAGCCTTTGCCAAAGATACCAGGATTAAAACTTTGGAATATTTGGTGATCAAACTAGGTTATGATCCTGCAAATGTTAATGTTGCAGAGGAGATGATTAAGAAAAAGAATTCAGATGTTGCAACATTAAGGAAGCAGTTAAAACTATCAACAACAAAAGATCCTTTAACTAAGGAGATTGAAGAGACGGAAACACAAAAGTCAGATATGATGAAGCTCATCATGGAACAGAATACACAGTTGAAGAAAATGGAAACAACGTTGGAGAAGTTGATTAAATAAAGCAATAAGCTAGCTAAACAAACTACTCCTTTAGAAGCACTTCCTATTACAGTTGTTCCTACTGCTATATCTGCTACCACTAGTAAAGGGGATGATGCAGACCAGTTGACTACTACACTCCAAATATGACTTTTAAGACTGAATAAATTAAGAAGTTACAGGACCAAGTGAAACTTCTAGAGAATCAACAAAAGAAGTCTGACACTTTCCATGCATCAGATCTTCAAAGAGCTCAAAATCAAGTAGAAATATGGAAGAAATCGGCAACTAAAATTTCTATTGGCTACACTCTTGGTAATATTAAGGAAATTATTTGGAACAATGTCATTGAGGAAATGAGTGAAATCTAGCCATGTATCAAGATCATCTTTGAGCAAAAGGAATTAGTGGAAAAGGAAAATTAGACAATTAATGATATAAATAATCAACTGGGAGAAATTATTAATACAACCAACAACATTATAAAGTTTCTAAATTCTAAAGACAGCCAAGAACTCGATGAATTAGGGGTAGATGATAGGATAGGGAAAATTCTTGAGGTGAAGAAATTCCTGATAAAAAATAACTTAGAAGTGCAGTTGATAGAGAAGTGTCACACTCTGGATGTTGGTGTCAACAGGTTTCGTTTAAGACATTATGAATTAAAATATAAAGGTCTCGCCTCATTATTTGTAATAAATGAAAAATTATTGCCCATAGAAGATTACATGAAGAAGCATAAAGAAATAGTATGGGCAACATCCATGTCCTTTATTAAAGGTTCAATGACAGGCAGGGTGTTTTATGAAGCTATCGAAAATATCATTTTCATTCAGCATGAGATAAAACATATTTTTACTATAAAACCCAATTTTACTAAGTATATTGAAGTAGATCAAATTTACCACAGATTAATTAAAGTTTCAATTCCAGATCAAGAGCGGTGGGAAAAACTATGCGAATATCAGGATTAGAAGAAAAATCATTTTTTCCAGCACAACAACAAAATAGTGGCCACTCAGCAAAAATTTTCCGTTAAAATAGGGCTAGACAAACAGATTCATTCTTTTGGATCAAATTCATTTTTATTTCTGTTAAATTTCAGAAATTATAGCTTGCCTTGTCACTCAGAAATTTATTGTAAATTTTATTTTTGTTTAAATACTTCATTCATGGAAGTATTCGTGGTTGCACCCTTGAGCTAGTTATCAAACATATTTGTAATAGCTGAAGCATTTTTTATATAATAAAGGATTCTAGATTTAATTCATATGGCTTGTATTCTCGTGAGTTATTTCCATTTTGTTTTTCATTATGTATTCTTCATATAATTTAATTCATTAACAGTTATCCAATTGGAAATTTAATTGAATCTCAGTTTCGTTTCTAATTCATTGTGAAGTTGTAGTTGGATTAAGAGATTAATTTACAAAGCTATCTGTTATTTTAAATTCCTCTTGAAATTTAATTACACAAAGGTTCATGTTATGACTTGATTATATTTTGTTGATTATGAAAACATAGTTTTCATAATTTCTGCTTATAAATGGTTAAATAATCTATCTGAATATTAAATCATTTATATTTTTCTACATTCTTCTTATCCATCCCACTAAAAATAAAATTAACCATATGTATTTAAAGAAAAACCTTTTATTTTATCAAGGATCTTTCTAAGTTAAAATCACCTGTTCAGAAAAATTTTCACTGATCATCCAACTATTCAAAAACAACAAATATTTTAGATGCTTTGGCATAACTTATTGACCTTAGGTTATCTCCAAGGACAACATCAAATTGACGTTGTTTCCGAGGAGACAAAGAATTGAAAGTTAAATTTTCCGTGGGGCAACGATTTTCCCCTTTCCTTTAAGGTGAATAAAGGATAAGGAAATAATTCAAAATCTTTCACCTGCCGATTCCACTGGTTCAAGCTGGCTCCTTTTAAGCACACTAGATCACATTCTGAGTCTGAGATTGTTAACCCTTTACCAGATCCAGAAAAACTTATTAGAGAAGCCTCTTTGATAAGAAAACACAAAATTTCTTCTTCTTCCTCTTCAGCTTTACACCCTGAAGAAATTTCATCTGTAGATCCCTTTTTAGTAGTATCACCTCAACTTGATTCGACTCAAGTACCTCCTAGAGTTTCCAAAATTTATTCAAGAGGAGTAGATATGATGGAATCACTTGAGTCATATCAAGTTCCATCCTTTCGTTTACACTCACCTCCATCTGAGACAAAATTGGGCTTACATTCACATGAATTTAAGCCTATATATTTCATCACTCCAGTTTATTATTCCATTCCAACAACCTCTACTAAACAAGAAGAGACATTTTCTGTCTATTCTAATCCTTTGTTTGAATATAAGGAAGAATATTTAACACCAGTAGCTCAAAAGTTGATTGTTAAAATCCCTTTTAAATCCTCACTTCCTCCTCCTCCTTCATTCTCTCCTCCATCCTCTAATACTCATTCACCTACCCATTCATCATCATCTTCATCATCAAGTATGGATTTTCAACCCATTATACAAGCAAGTTATGTTTCTCTTGTTCTTCCTAACAACTTGGAAAATTTCCCTCATGCATATATAAAACATTTACCAAGATTTAATGGAGAAACAGGTCCCTCAACAGAGGATCATATATCAACCTTCCTAGATTTCACTGATAATCTCAACATCGAGCATGAAGATGTTTACATGAGATTATTTGTACAGTCTTTAGAAGGAAACATTAGGATATGGTTTAGGCAACTTAGAGCTGATTCTATTCCTACAAGGAATGAACTTATAACTATCTTTAAAAACCAATGGGGGGTAAAGAAAGATTTTGTTTATTTCCTCATTGAATTTGAAGAGTTAAAGAGAAATCCTAGTGAACCAGTTGCTGATTTTATTAAAAGATTTAAAAAACTCTACCACAAAATGCCTGCTGATTGTAAACCACCAATAGCAGCTGCAAAGGTCAGATTTTCCAAATCATTTGATGATGACTTTGCAGTTATTATAAGGGAAAGAGTTTCTAACACATTACAAGTCATGCAGACTAATGCTATTGAGGTAGAAGCCAATATGTTAGCTTCTTGTAAAATTAAAGCTAAAGAAGAGAAGGAACGAAGAAAATTAAAAGCTAAGCTTGATGAATCATCCCATTCCAAATACAAACTTGAAGATCAGAAAATTGATGAAATAACATCTTTGCTTAGAAACCTTTCCAATAGAATCTCTAAGATTGAAACACAACCTAGAACTTCTCAGCAAATTGTTGTAAGACCTCAAAATAAAAATCAAAATCAATCTCGAAGAGCTCCTCAACTTCAGATTCTTCAGATACCAGATCAAAATATTCAACCTCCTTTGTTGATTAATTATCAACAACCACAGGATACTGGCACTGTAATCACAGAAGATATCAATAATTTTGATTCTTCAGTAGAGCAGATGGCCATAGTCCCTTTATCTTCATCATAGTCTTTGTAACAAGAACAAGAAGATACTCAACTTTCAAAATACCAAGCCTTTTCTGAATTTCTTATTGCAAAATTAAATAAAAGGTATGATCTAAGACCAAGATCAGGCCCAAGTAGACCTCCAAAATCTACCACAACCATCGAACCTACAATAAAATCCATTGAAACACAAACTTCAACACCTCAGACTACAGAGTCATCCACTGAAACTGTTTCATTTGATAAAATCATTTTGAATTATTCTAATATTTAAAAGGAAGTGGAAAGAGTTAGGGTTCCTATACCTTCAGCAGAACTTTCCAAAAATCCTGGTTATAAAAATCAAGTGTCTAAATGGATACAATCCTCTAGTGTATATGCTGAGGGAGATATTATCATTTTTCAAGATGAAAAGCCCTTAGTAGTGTTTGGCCCTAGTTCTGATATGATCAATGAAATTGTTCCACCATTTTATGTGACCTTTAAGACTCATGACTTTTTATTGTATAATTGTATTCTTGATTCTAGTGCTTCACACAACCTTATACCAAAGGAAATTATGGACCAACTTTAGTTACAAGTTACTCATTCCTATCATGATATTTACACCTTTGATTCAAAGAAAATACCATGTCTAGGATTGATCAACGATCTAGTTGTGACCTTAGCTCAAATACCAGTCAAGAGTATAGTATTAGACATTGTTGTCACTGATATCCCACCCAAATTTGGCATGCTTCTATCTAGATCATGTTGTGCTAAACTTGAGGGATCACTTCAGATGGACATGTCTTTTGCTACTATTCCAGTCTATGGAGGTGAGCATTTAAGGTTATATAGAGAAGTCAGATTCTTTCACAATGTTTGCAGAGTTGATCAAGCAAAAAACCACCCTATCTATGTAGTAGATCAGGATTTTAGTTGCTTTCAATTATATTCCCAAAAATCATCAAACACTCAACTTGCCATTGAAAATATAGTTTCTAAACCAAAGCTTGTAGAATCAGATATCTGAAAACTTTATTTTGATGGTTATTTCTCAAAGGAAGGAGCAAGAGCAGGAATGGTTTTAATTTCACCAAATGAAGAAAACATTACTCAGTCATGTAAAATTTAATTTGAGGTTACTAATAATGTGGCTGAGTATAAGGCCTTTATTCTTGGTCTTGAGCTGGAAAAATGTTTAAAGGTTAAAAAATTGAGTGTTTTCTCTGATTCTAAGTTTATAGTCAAGCATATTAGAAACCTGTTTCAAAATAAACACCCAAGGCTTAGGCCCTATAGAAACGAAGTTTGGGATACCATTGAAAATTCTATCCCTGGATTTAACATAACTGCTATTCCTAGAGATGAAAATATGTATGTTGATTCACTTGTTGTTTCAGCAAGCTCTTTCAAAATCCCTCAGCCAGTATCTTTAGAGTACCATATTCAGGTTAAATACATACCATCAATCCCTAATAGCCTTAAACATTTTCAAATTTTCGAAGATGACGAACAATTAAAGTCTTTCCTTCAAGTCATCGATGAATTCTCAAATATGAAAATTGGAGAAGACCAAAGAGATATTCAAGAATTAAGTCACCAAAATCCAGAAAATTCATTTAATCCTAAAATTATTTATCATATATTATTCAATTATCTAATAATTTTATTCCTAAAGGATTAATTCCATTGGAAAAACTATTCAATGATAATGATGTCTCTAAAAACCCTTTGTCTAAATCACCTGAAGAAGAAATTGAAGAATGCAATATTGGGACTTTAGATGATGTAATAAATGTTAAGTTGTCATCAACTTTGTCTTTGGATGTGAAACTCAAACACTTGAATCTTCTTAAAAATTACAAAGATATGTTTGTCTGGTCTTATAATGAATTAAAAACTTATGATACAAATTTAATAGAGCATAAGATTGCTTTAAAACCAAAGGCAAAACCCTTTCAACATAAATTAAGAAGAATTAATCCCATACTACTTCCAACCATTGAAAAAGAACTTAAAAAGTTGTTTGATGCTCATATCATTTTACCTTTAAGGTATTCTAATTGGGTAGCTAACCTAGTTCCAGTAAGGAAGAAAAATGGTGAGATTAGGCTATGTGTAGACTTCTAAAACCTGAACAAATCATCTTTAAAACAGAATTATCCATTGCCTAAAATGGATTATTTACTTCAGAAAGTTTCAGGATCAATTAGGATTTCTATGCTAGATGTATTTTTAGGTTACAACCAAATCATGGTAAGTCAATTTGATCAAGAGAAAACTTCTTTCACCACTCCTTGCGGTACATTTATGTATGCCAGGATTCCATTTGGGTTAACTAATGTTGGAGCCACATTTCAGAGAGCAATGGATCTAGCGTTTGTAGGTAAAACTGTTGAATTTACTATTATTTATTTGGACGATTTAACTGTTTTCTCTGATTCTGATGAAAATCATCTAAAACACTTGAGCAAGGTTTTTAACAAGTGCAGGAAATTTGGCATCTCCATCAATCCGAATAAATCTTTATTTGTTGTAAAGGAAGGGAAATTACTAGGGCATATAATATCTAAGAATGAAGTTATAATTGACCCAAACAGAGTATCAACCATTCAGACTCTATCTCTACCAAGGAATAAGAAAGAGATTCAAACCTTCCTTGGAAAAAATAATTTTCTCAGAAGGTTCATCCCCAATTATGTAGAGATAGTAAAGGACATAACTGATATGCTAAAGAAAAGCAATGAAGTCAAATGGACAGTTCCAGCTAGGTATGCTTTCGATCAAATCAAAAAGGTAATATCTGAAGCCCCTACATTAGCTAGCCCTAATTATTCTTTACCTTTTAGCATATTTTCTTTTGCATCCGAGACAACCTTAGCTATTTTATTTTTACAAAATAACTCTAATGGTGATGACCATGCTATAGCCTTCTTTTCCAAAGTTATGAGGGATGCTGAAATTAGGTATGATATTATGGAAAAGAAAGCTTATGCCTTAATTCAAGCCCTCAAAGCCTTTAGAACCTATGTCCTGCATTCACACATAACTACCTATATTCCCAACCATGCTGTCAAAACTTTTTTAACCCAACTCGATATTGATGGAAAGAGAGGAATATGGATTGCTAAAATCCTTGAATTTGATCTTGAAATTAAAACCACAAAGCTAGTAAAGGCTAAGGCCTGGAAAAATTATTAGCTGAATCCAACTGCAAAGTATTAGGGATAAATCTGGTTGTTGAAATGTCATCAAGGGAGAATCCGCAAGAACCTCCTTCAACATCAAGGGAGAATCCATAAGAACCTTCCTCAATATCAGAGGAGAATCCACAAGAACCTCCTTCTCTTATGGAAGGAGAGAATCCACAAGAACCTCTTCCTTCATATCAATCCATTCTTGTTCATATAGATCATAAGTATCTACTCTCTGATTGGTATTCTGATATTGTGTAGTTTCTCAAATATTTGCAATGTCTAGCTGATCTTAAATTGAAGTAGTGCAAATCTCTAAAGCTCAAATCAATAAAATACTGCATTATCAATGCTAATCTATACTGGAAAGACCCTATAAATTTTCTTCTTCTTTGTTTAACTGAAAATGAAATAGAGGGAATTATAGATCAATTCCATGCAGTATTTTGTTGTGGACGCTATGCTTGGAGAGAAATAACCTACAAAATTTTGAAAGCAGGTTTTTATTGGCCCCCACTTTCCAAATAAGTTGGAGCAAGAGTAAGGATTTGTGTACCATGTCAATTATTTGTAGGGAAACAAAAACTATCAGCACTTCCTTTGGTTCCAGTATCAGTTGTTGCTCCATTTCTACAATGGGGGTTGGAATTTATTGGGGAAATTCATCCACAATAAAGTAATCAACAGAGATAGATTCTAACTGCTACTAATTATTTTACCAAATGGGTAGAATCTATACCTATTAAAAATGAAACTGATACTATTGTGATTAAATTCCTTGAAGAGAATATCTGATCAATATTTGGATGTCCTACAGAAATTGTAACAGATAATGTAGCATCCTTTAGCAGTGTTAAAATTTTGAGTTCTATAAAAATATTCAATCCTACTACATTATTCTACACCATATTATCCTCAGGGTAATGGAGTTTCAAAATCTTCCAACAAGAGCTTAGTTAAGGTCTTGAAGATCATACAAAGAGTTGGGGCAACCAATTAATCCATGCCATTTGGGCAAACAGAGTTTCTCCGAAGAGATCAGCAGGCAAGTCTCCTTTCCAATTAGTTTATGGTAAGGAAGAAGTTTTTCCTACTCATTTAGCTTTACCTGTTATGAGATTTCTCTAGGAATATTATGAATAAAAAGATGATTTATAAAGAAGGATTAATAAAATTATTTAGTTGAATGAAGATAGGGATGAAATTCAGTATCAACTAATAAAATACCATAACAAGATGAAAGAGTTGTTTGACAAAAAAGTAAGAGAAAGAAATTTTAAGAAAGTTGAACTTGTGCTCAGATGGGATACAAGGAGAAAAGATAAAGGAAGACATACAAAATTTGATAACATATGGTTTGGTCCATTTTGTATTGCTGAAGTCAAAGGGAACAACACATTTATCCTACAAAATTTGGAAGGAGATTATTCCTCATTGCCAATCAATGGGAAGTACTTGAAACATTATATTCAGTATTGATTCTTCATTCATTCAACATATGTAAATATTCAGAGAGTTTATTTTTTATTTTTTAAATTGCAAGTGAGTATCTCTTTCAGCAAAGACTCCATAACCTGAGGAGAAGGATTTTGGATTTTCTTTTTCTCTGAATTTCATAGGGGGAAGCAGTCCCTAATGTTGTAGCATTATCTAGTTTTGATAATTTGTCATAATTAGTCAAATAATTTTGAAAATTTTAAGGTGGGATATGGATGCAATAGAATGAAAAAGTTTAAAAAATGTTAGGAAAAATTTATGTTTTATAGACATCCATATCAATAAAATGATAGGTTTTCGCTGCCCTAAATAAAGAAGGAAAAGAAAAATAAAATGTTATGGAAGAAAAAAGAAAAGGAAAGCTTCATTTATGTTTCTAAAAATTGCACAGGATGCTAGTCTAAATGTGCCAATAAAAAGAGAGATTCATATGGTTATTATAAAAACATTAACACTATCCCAAGAATTATTAGCATATTAACATACCCCTCCATTCATTCCTTTTATTTTAGTTTCCCTAAATAATTCCCCTTCATATTATTCCTGACACTTTATTTAACACTCAACCCCACCATTCCACCTCATCGCATCCTACCATCCTCCCATATCCCACACATCCGATGATCCCCATACATATTTCCCCATCCAACGGCTCTCACAACCTTTCGACCCACCTTCACGAACCAAACCTTATCACTTCGCGGGGGGGGTCCGAACTCAGTGTTACTTCAAAACAACCCACTAATATGTGTCAGCATCTCATCTTTTTGGACCCCCCATGAGCGAAACCAGAAACCGCTCAACCCTCCCTCTGAAAATTTATTCCTGATACCACTTACCTAATAATTGGAGCATCCACCATTCCACTGTTGCCATATCATCTGACATATCATCTGCCTATTTAAACTTCATCCCTCCATTATCATTGTTTTAAGAATTTAATTAAATTAACTTTTAAACTGCACCACCAGCAAAAAGCCTGTTTCTCTATATAAATCACCTTTTATCCATTTGTAGGTTACACTGTTTTTTATTTAAAGGTTTTTCACCAGAAACCAGACATTATCAAGCTTCCAATGCTTTCTCATTCCAACTATCCTTTCTATTCCATGTCTATAACAATTTGTCTGTTCATTGCCTATATTATCAGTCAAATCATACTTCAAACCTTAGCCATCATGCCTCCCAAGGACAAAGGACTTGAAGAAAACATCAATCCTTTGATTTTTCCTCTTGTAGATCTTCACCATATCCATATGGCTGATAGAGACTAAAGGATTCATGAAACACTTTGTGAGCTTGACATTCTTGAAATTTATTGTTGGCTCAAAGATAAATGTATCGAAAAATTTGATGAAATCCAGCTCTGGGAGTCAAACCTACCTCATTATATTTTTCCTCCTACCCACAACACTCCTGATTTCATCAAAAAATACCATGCCTCATATTTTTCAAGCCAAAGGTCCATAAAAAATTCCAGTGGACATATTTTGTTTACCATAACCCCTCAAGCTAGTGATCAAATGATGCTAGCCCCCACAGTCAACAATGGTACACCCCATTTTCTCATGAAGCTCTGGTTGAAATATACTAGAAATTATACCTTGCTAAGAGAACCCAAAATCTAGAATTATTCCTAGCACAATATGCTTCATTTCCAAAAAAAAATCATCCTTATCCTTCATCCCTATTCCCAGAGAGAACCAAGTAGATAATAACTGTTATATCTTACCATCTTGGATACTACTCTCATAAATACGTAGATGAGGCTATTATAGGATTTTTATCAATATTTTATAATGATGTAAAACCTTCAATTGTGTTCAATTTCAGTCATTTCCTTGAAAAGTATATTCATCAATAGTTGGTCAATTTTAACATAGAGGAGGTATTTAAATATACCTCTGTTTTATTCTACATGTTCATATACTTTCAGGGGGAAAACATGAATTTTCCATTGTAGAAACTGAATGAGAAAGGAGACCAGCAGTCATTCATTTTCTAGACCACCTTGGTTATGAGACATGATAATGAGTTCACATATAAACAGTTCATTGAGATGTTTGTTCACCTAGCCATTGGTCTTCTAAGCAGCAGAAAAGAACCAAGGATTAGTGAAGAAAACCAAAATATTTTGCAGCTGTCAGAATAGGTACAAACATGAGATTGGTACTTATATGAAAATTACACAAAGATAAGAATTTTTGGAAGTGAACTGCAACCATATAAGTTGCCAAAATTCTTCCCAATCAGGATTTATTCCTTAGAATTCATCAGGAAGATGATTAACATGGATCAATTCCATTTTGTTGTTTCCAAGAAAATGTCTCAGTTTAAGCTAAAAGCGTAGGTTGGTCCATTCATATGCAACAACAGGAAAGAAGGAGTAGAGGCAAACCAACTATTGAAGAAAATGCAGTTTGATCTTAGCTTCACTTTGTTATATGATTCATTTGGGATAGTTTATAAATTAAGGGTAGAAACAAAATCTACTCCTTATTTTCACAAACTAAGGCTAGAAATAGAGAAGTATAAGAACATATAAGAACTAGCCAGAGTGGATAGAGAATACATTACATGTGGTATAATAACATCCAGTCTCTTCATCAACAATGCAGACTCCTACAAACCAAGAGAAGACAACCAAAAGAAATAGAGAAGAAGGATCTGATTCAGAGATAGATATCTTCAGTAAGGGATTTAAATTCATGTACAGAAATAAGGCTAATCTTAGTTCCAGATTAAGCCTTAGAAAATATTTAGAGAAGTAGACTCCTATCAATATTAATGAGCCTCTTGTATCTTCACTAATAGGTGAGAAGTATACATAGTCTCCTACCACTTCGATGAATACAACAGAGCATCAGAAAATTATGCACATAGGTACATCTACTTTAAGTGAGCCAGAGAAAAGAACCAGGGATATCTTCAAGGAAATCAAACTAAAAAAATGAAGCCTTCAAGATAAACACATACAATCAATTTTGGAAACAAACTTCAGGTGCTCAAAGCAGGCTATTATTAGCCTTCTACTCAGAGAAAGGAAAAATGCTAATGGCATTTCTTCAGCCACAAGTTCCTCTTCCTAAAGGAGAATCAGATTATAAGAAAACATCTCTTGAGTTTGATTTTAAGGACATACAGTCCATTGATCAAATGGAGATGCCTAAACCATGGAAAATTTTAGGGGCTAATATTCGTAGGTGGGAAAATTTTACATGGTTTTTACAAAAAAAAGATTCACCAATTTCCATTTTTTTATAAAAATGATTCGCCCAAATTTTACAATATAAAATTATTTTACGTTAAAAATCGCCAACATTATATAGACAATATATATAATATCATTATAAATTTGAATAATTTTACAAATATAGCAATAAAATTTTTATAGTTTATCTATTAGGGACTAGTGAGATTCGCCAATTTTTAAAATTCAAGATAATTTTCCATCCTTAAAATTTTCGCTGGCATAAACAGACGGGGGAAATGATTTTCTCCACTGTAACTAACACTACTATGACATTGTCCAAATTGTAGGTTACTTTAGAAAATGTCCGCTCACAGTTCAACATGGAGAAAGTTTCAACCTTTGCCAAAGATACCAGGATTAAAACCTTGGAATATCTTGTGATCAAACTAGGTTATGATCCTGCAACTGTTAATGTTGTAGAGGATTTGATTAAGAAAAATAATGCAGATATTGCAGCATTAAGGAAGAAGTTAAATCTGGCAGAAACATAAGATCGTTTAGCTAAGGAGATTGAAGAGACAGAGACACAAAAGCCAGAAATGATGAAGCTCATCATGGAACAAAATACATAGTTGAAGCAAATGGAAACATAGATGGAGAAGTTTATTAAAGAAAGCAAGAAGCGAGCTAAAAAAACTGCTCCTTTAGAAGCACTTCCTATTACAAGTATTCCTAATAATATATATGCTACCACTAGTAAATGAGATGTTGCAGACCAATTGGCTACTACACTCCAAAATATGTCCTTGGAGACTGAAGAAATAAAGAAGTTACAAGACCAAGTGAAACTTCTAGAGAATCGTTAAAATAAGTCTGACACTTTCCATGCATGAGAACTTCAGAAAGCTTAAAATGAAATAGAAATATGGAAGAAATCATCAAATGAGGCTTCTATTGGCTACACTCTTGGTAAGTTAAAATAAATTATTTGGAACAACATCATTGAGGAAATAAGTGAAATCTGGCCATGTATCAAGATCATCTTTGAGAAAAAGGAATTAGTGGAAAAGGCAAATCAAACCGTTACTGATATAAATAATCAACTGGGAGAAATTCTTAAGAGAGCCTAAAACATTATAAAGTTTCTAAATTCTAAAGATAGTAAAGAACAAGATGAATTAGGGGTAGATGATAGGACTGAGACCATTCTTGAGGTGAAGAAAGTTTCGATCAAAAGAAACTTATTAGTGTAGTTGATAGAGAAGTGTCACACTCTAGATGTTGTTATCAATAGATTTCCTTCAAGGATTGATGCATTGAACCAGAAAGGCCTGCCCTTATTACTTATTATAAATGATAAATTAATGCCCAGGGAAGATTACATGAAGAAGCTTAAAGGAACAGTAAGAGAAACATCCACGTCCTCTATTAAAGGTTCAATGACAGGCAGGGCATTTTATGAAGCTATCGAAAATCTAATTTTCATTCAACATGAGATAAAACATATTTTTACTATAAAACCCACTTTTAATAATTATATTAAGGGAGATGAAATCTACTGCAGATTAATTAAAGTTTCAATTCAAGATCAGGAGTAGTAGGAAAAGCTATGCAAGTATCAGGATTATAAGACAAATCAGTTTTGCCAATGCAACACCAGAATAGTGCCCACTCAGCAATAGTTTTCCATCAAAACAAGGCCATACATGAAGAATCATTATTTTGGATCGAATTCCTTTCTCTTTCTGTTAAATTTCAGAAATTACAGCTTACCTTGTTACTCCGGAATTTATTGTAAGTTTTATTTTTGTTTAAATGCTTCATTTATAGAAGTATGTGAGGTTTCACCCTTGAGCTAGTTGTCAGACAGATTTGTAATAGCTAGAGCATTTTTGATATAATAAAGGATTCTGGATTTACTTCATATGGCTTGTTTTCCTGTGAGTTATTTCTATTGTGGCTTTCATTATGTATTCTTCATATAATTTAATTAATTAACAACTATCCAACTAGAAATTTAATTGAATCTCAGTTTCGTTTTTGATTCATTTTGAAGATGTAGTCAGATTAAGAGATTAAATTACAAAGCTATATGTTATTGTAAATTCCTCTTGAAATTTAATTACACAAAGGTTCATGTTATGAATTGATTATATTTTATTGATTATGAAAACAAAGTTTTCATATTTTCTGCTTATAAATGGTGAAATACAATATTTGAATATTAAATCATTTATGCTTCTCCACATTCTTCTTATCTATCCCACTTAAAATCAAATTAACCATATGTACTTACAAACCAATCTTTTATTTTATCAAGGATCTTTCTAAGTTAAAATCACCTGAACAGAAAATTGTTCACTAGTCATCCAACTATTCAAAAACAAAAAATATTTTAGATGCTTTTGTATAACTTATCGACCTTAGGTTATCTCAAAGGACAACTAGCTCACTAGTTCTTGAATTTGGTAGGTTAACTAGCTCACTAGTTCTAGAATTTATTGTTTTTAGAGTAGTAAATTTTTTGCTATTTTTCAGCACATGTTAACAGGGGTATTTTTGAGTGATTCAAATTGGAATGGATTCCTAGGACATCCTAATTAATAATGAATATTTTCCCATCTAATTTTCATTTTATTTTCTTGCGCATTCAACAAGTTTTCTTAAGGAGTAGCAGTCTCATAGCAATTTGTTTCAAGATCTTCCATGCCCAAATTCACTCAAAATTCATTATACGAGTACATTTATAGTGTATCAATGCTATGAGGCCACTTTGCTTGAGTTGAGGCTTGGTTAGGTCACCATTTAGATATTACATTGCTTGCATATTGAATGTTTTTTTTTTTTTTTTTTGTGATTAGTCTAGATTTCCTTCGCGCAATTTACTTCATGCAAAGTGTGATTTCTTTCTTGCAAGAATAATCTAGGACTTTCCTTTCCTGCAAATAGAATATATTTCCTTTCCATAAATATACATTAGATTTTCTTAATTTGTAAAATTATTTAGTTTTCTGTTAATAGAATCTATGTCTTTACTTCCATTTACTTTCTAGCAAAAGTAGAATAGGTTTTCTTTTTGTTATTTACCTTAGGATTGGCGGCTTACCTAGATATTTTCTCGATTAAAGTTGCTTCATTTCCTTCTTTCACTTGCATCAAAGGGAGTCATAATAGGAGGAGGAAGCTATCTGCTTCACATAAAGTTCCAACCCCTCTTAAGTTTCTATGAACTTCAAGTTGATAGTTTAAGTTGGTAGCCCTGGGAGTTGCAAAATTCTTATTGCAATATTGGGGATTATCAATCAACAAGCTACAACTTGCTAGAAACTCATAGTTTCAATTTTCATCCATTTTCACACTAGAAACATGAATGCCTTATATTCTTACAAAAAAAATTAATCTCTCAACTATGAACACCTTCATCAATCCATGATCACTGAAAACACCATACCAACATCTCGTTGCAACAAAAGATCTGTCTCCAAAAACTTGTGTAAATTCTACTTGCTTAGACTTGATTTTATAAAATTTTATTTTTTCTAAATTTGGATTTGAATTTGTGCATGGAGCCTTTATTTTTTCCTTTCCATTTCTCATATCTATCTTCTAGATGGTGTTTTCTATCTCTGGGCTTAATCTCCAAGTCAAATTGACCATAAATTCCTTTTTTGTAACTTGAACTGCTTATTTTTTTGCATTATGCATTTTTTTACATGATTTAGCAGTATGCTTTATATTTTTTTCTACAGTTATATTTTGGATTAACTGCCAAAACTAGCTCTTAACAGGAAGTTCTATCTTTTTCCTTTTAAGCACCTATTCTCTTCGCTCCTTACTTTCTTTTCCACCCATAAAACTAGTCTCTGCGACCTTTGGCTAACTCATTGGGTGCTTAGCCCTTTTAAACATTGTCAAGGCCATTGTTCCCTTTGCTAACGACTCCAAACCATTTTTCCCACCTCTACACGAGGCAACCAAGTACCATCCAAAAGGTTGAAGCTCCTTTTTTTCTCAGCCCTTTATTTTATATGTGAAGCAATCCTCAAGACTAGTGCTTAGCTACTCCTGGAGCCTCTCCAAATCTTTTAGTTCCTCTGCACCCTGTGTTTCTATGAGAAACATTCCAGGGTTGGGTATAGACACTTACCCTTGGAACTCCCATATCCCTACGTTTCCCTCTTTTGTACCCTTATGTTGATGGTGCTAGATTCTACCAACATTTCAAGGGAATATCCTCGATGTGAAGTCCCAACTAATCTTCACACAATTTGGTGTAGGAGTCCCATCTCGTAATACAGTCCAGCCACCTTTGGAATTCTTTTGTCACAATAAGAAATAAGAGAATGTAATTCCTCTTTGGGTTAGAAAGGATGTAAGCTTTGTGAGACACCAGATATAAGGTATACTAGGAATACTTACGTGACTGGTAAGAGAAATGAACCACTGGTTAGAAAAGTAATAGTACTATCCTAAAGGGGGACCCGAGGAAATGAGGAAGATTTTTTGAGTACCTACAAATTAGTCCACATAGTAAATACAAATATTTGAAGCATAACAACATTCATTCAATAATGAACATAACTAAGCTACACAACAATTCATTAACTTAGTATGTGAATAAAACAACATATACTGTACACAAAATTAGAATAATCAAACTATATACATGATACATGTATGAAGGAATTTTGGCTCAACAAGCTTTTTATTATAAGCATAAGATTCCAAGTACAATGTTACATGGATGAAACACTATATAAAATAGTGGACCACGAAGCCAAAACTTGCTTCTCTAATGAAAAATCTATCTCCTATGTGGTAGAAGAGAAGCCAAGGCTAATCCCCCAAAATTCTGGCCCAAAAAAATCCCCTAACTAGAATTTTGAGGAGCTATTTATAACAATTAAAATGACTCTTGATATTCTCATGCATCTTTGACTTATAAAACTATTTATATTATAAGATGAATCATTACATTCCCATGAGTGTATTTTCGTATTCCACAGGTGTCCCATGGACTTCATTATATAAAAAAATTTAGATATGAGACAATGGCCTAATAATATAAAACTGATAAAAGACAATGCTCATCAAATGGATAGATCATGTGCTTCTTTATGGAGTTCATTTGTGATGTAAGATTTCCAAGATCTAAACTCATTTGTGATGGCTTAGATTCAATTTGGAAAGTCTCCTTTTTATGCACTTTCACCTCCAATACCTTTGAAAATATGTTCCCGGAGCTTGACTAGACATTGTTCCACAACCATGAAAGCTTTATGTGCGCTTTTACTGGTGTAAAGGCATACCTCTAAATAAAATATTTGGTCACCTCCAAGATTTCTTGTTCCATCACCTACTTGATTTGTCCAATGTAATCCTTGATCTCCATAAATCTTACCTCCTTTCCTCCGATTACTTCAAGATTTTTTATGGTAGGAATCTTCTAATTCTGTGTAAGAGAATAAAACCCCTTATGTAGTTGGTTATAAGAGACCATAGTATTAACCTTTTGTGCTCTAATATGCGAGTAGTTTTGCAAGTGGAGTCTCAATTGCACTTGAACAATTTCTATGACAATATTTTCCTTCTTTTACAAGTGCTCTGGAGCATTTGGATATCTAGCAGCCCACTCTTGCATCAGATTAACTTTGTTGGTTTCTATCTTCATGAGTTTCACTACTTCTTGCACGCTCTTCTAAATGCTAATGAGAGGGGCCATGACTTGTTGTATAAGTATCATATAATATCAATGGTATCCTATGTTGGTCCCAAATATTCTAGCATCGCTAACTTCCATTCTATGGTACTGTAGTTCTGTGATGATAGTAGTTGGTTCTATGTTGAAAGATGCTCCACCTATTGCTTCATCGCATTAAGTTCTCTTTTCAACTTAGAATTCTCATTCAATAATTCTTAGAGTTATTCTAGGCTATTGTAGTGAATGCAACATTTTCCACCATAATTCCCCTTAGATTTCTTCTAGGGTTGGGCATAATCACCTTTTATGTCGCTACTGAGACTGGGTTCTGAGAATCCTATGGAAATTATAAATGGATTTGTTATATGATCCTATTATTTAACTGAAAAAATATTACACTACATATATACATGACTCGGTCTGTTGGAGGAAGTGTGATCTCCATTTCGCTGAATGGAATATGTCCTCATGTCAGTGGTTGTTCACCGGGAGTACCAGGCTCATCATCCATGGGATGGATGGTGTCTTCTTCCTCTTCCTACTCCTCCTCTAGATCCAGAGTCAAATTTTCTTCTTCCAACCTCTATATTGCTTCCTCCTCCTGATACTTCCTCTACCATTCTTCATATTCCTTTATTCTCTCTTCTTCTTCTTCTTCTTCTAGTATATATTCGAGCAACTCATCCCACTTCTTGCTATCCTCTTCTTCTCTTTCTTCTTTTCCTTCTTCCCTCCTATCTAGATTTATTTGTATAGCTCTTTTATTCAGAGGATCAACCTTCCATTTTCTGCTACTCTCACTTGGTGAGTACCTTATAATTTTCCTGGGAGCTATCTTCTTAGCTTCAGGCATTGTTTCCTCCTCCTCATATTTTTATTCCTGCTACTTCAAGTCCTAAGATGGTGATTTGTGAGGTAAAATGGTATCCATGGCTGGACGTGACTTCATTCTGGAATTGTACTATTTCTTTGTCTTTTCATCCTTTGGTTGACATATTGATTAATACCTTATATTATGTTTGATCCTTTCACAACGTTGCTTGACAATTCGCTTGAGAACATATGCATGGAAATATTTGGTGATGGTGTAGGCATCTCAGCTCTGTTGTTTCAATTTCCAATTCCTTATGACTCTTCAATTCATATAATTCATTTCTTAATGGAAAATTATGCCAAGGGGCTTTCTTCCTCCTATGAAGGGTTCCCGAAAGTGCCTTGTCCAACAATTTTCCACCTTTTGCATGAACACCTTATTTGTCACATAGTGTGACATAAGATGTGGGGATGTTTGAAATCCAAAGCATTTGATGTATGTTCCCTCTGGATCTACAAACTAGTCCACAATATATTGAAGTAAATCTTTGACTTAATCTATCATGCATGGTGAATTGGTCTCAAATATCAAATGAAATATGGCTATAAAGAAGTGTTCATCCAATTTTTCGTATGTGTCTCTAAAGCTTCCCTTTGATAACTCACTATAGTGGACATACAATGGGAACTTCTCTTTAGGAGTCCAGTTCCAATATAGCTGCAGGAATTCATATCATGCAAAAACACCATATAGAAGATATGAAGACATGTCTGGAGCTTGATTTGCTTGAAAAGATGCCTTGACCTGCCCCATCTATCGTTTTAGCTCATATGATAACATATCCACCCAATTTGGCTTGATCATCTTATAGTATATCTAAATATCGTCACCAAAATAGGTGGTGAGTTGATTTCCTCTCTCACTGCATAGCACAAGGTGTGAGTCATCCATATGTGAAATTATCCATTCAATAGCTTTAGCACATGGCATGAATGGATATATACATGTGATCCTGTGTATCCTGGACTTATTTATGTTTATATATGCATGTAAATATTCTAATTCCTTAGGGAATGTTTCCTACATGAACATTTTGTATATGTTTCTCTAGGTAACCTCGATCGTCTTATTGATATAAAATTGAGTGTCTACATATATAGGGACATTAGACTTTGCGACTTCAAGTGACTCACTAGGTGTTGTGAA
Source organism: Pinus albicaulis (assembly GCA_034641835.2). Lineage (NCBI taxonomy): Eukaryota > Viridiplantae > Streptophyta > Pinopsida > Pinales > Pinaceae > Pinus > Pinus albicaulis. Next base: position 1,948,688,281 of record CM076575.1, on the reverse strand, counting down.
GACAATCCCCTCTATGGAAAAAAGCGATCTCGCTAGCCCTAAGTGGGTCTAGCAAATGATGAGACCAACTAATGAACCCTTTCCTAGTTTGTATTCAAAATGGAAGAAGAAGAATAACCTAAATATTCCTGATACTATTGTCCAATCCTTTGGTGAAGACCTTGATTATATGATCATTGAGGCTCACTCGTTGCTATTTGTGGCATTCAAATACCTATAATAAATCATGATACAATGATAATAAATGTGACAAGATACATAGCATACATCAAATACAAACTACCTAACAGATCAAGGAGTATTATGATACTTGCATACATATCTAGACAAATAAGGAAAGTGAAACATTAGATGTATTATTAATTATAGAAAAAGAGGAAGCATGCAACCGTGACCTTCATGTTTGATACCTCCCTTTGGTGATGTCCAAGTCCAAATCGAGGCTCTTCAAGCAATCATTCTCCCAAGTGGCAGTTTGGGCATAATCACATTATAGGGATGCAAAGGATAAATGATCAGGTAATACCAACTAGTAGTGGAAGGATGGGATTCAAATTATATGTAGGGAGAGTGAGTTAGGTATCCATAAAATAAGGGGGAAGGCCCACTTCTAAAGGGAAAAATTCCTAATGATAAGATCAATATCTCCAAACGAGAGAGCTCAAGCATATCTCAATCGAACCATATACAACTTTCTGTTATGGAAGATTCTAGTGCACGAAGCTTCTACTTCATTTGAGGGAACACTTCCAGAAGAGGTTCAATGCAATTTTTCCTATCAAAAATCATGCTGGCAGTGTTAGGGAAAATTTTTGCAACATGCCATCAACACGAGCATGCAACTAACAAAGAGTGTTGACCCAAAAATTTAAGCTTTAAGCTGAGATTCTTCAAAAAATATTCAAGGAAAATTTTTGTTGGTATTCAAGGGGTATATTATGTATTCTCCATGGTTGATCTACTGCACAGTTGTAATCTTAGGGAACTTCAGGATTAGGGATGGGAAGTGAACATGGTCTCAAATTATTGTGTAATAGATGCCCCATAAAGCATGAAGGAAAAACATGGAGTGATGAGTGAAATGCTTTATGAACCAAGGCAAGGACTCGAAATACTGCCAAGAGACCTACCAATTAAAGCACAATACAATATGTGACATATTTGATATAAACATTCCTAATATCATATCTCTGAATAGGCATCAAATAAAACATAAACCCACGACATGGTCACAACCATATGTTACATAGTAATTTGTCACCATCCCTGCAATCCCTCGTCTTGCACATTGGAGGGCATTTTCCGTGACTTGTGAGCAGTGACATAACCTGAAACCACTTTCATGGCATCCCCCTTGACAAGGAAAATCATTCCTTTGAAGAAAATTTCCTATAAAAAACCCTAAAAATAGACCTTTTGGCCTTGGTACGACCAGCCAGTTCAGCCCTCACGCCAATGGGGGAAATCCACCAAAGAGGGCGCGCCAGCTGGCGCTCTATCCTAGTGTATTACTCGCGCCAAGCTTAATAAGGATTGTTTTTTTTAAATAAATGGCAGAATTTTGATTCCAACCAACTCCTGAACGTGTCTCTAAAATGAGTTGGGAGGTTTGACTCCAGATCTCCATGTAGGGGAAGTGGTTTTCCACCTATCATGGAAGCTTCCTTGAGGATAGGGCCAATCCCACTATTGTAGGGATCCCAACTCCCCTTCTACCATCTATATAAGCTTGCCATTTTCCTTTGCAAGCTAGCATGAATAGAGACTATCAGTAGTAAGGAGACTATCACCAAAAAGCCTCTGAGAGCCAAGCCGAAGAGAGAGAGATCTATCCCATTCCCAACGAGCTTCATCGAGATGTGCTCTGCTGTCGACCTGCCAAAGGAAGATCCAGTGTCTAAGCTCAGGTTGTACCTTTCTTTCATTGTGATTAATAATAAATGACTTCAATTATGGTTCCATTCATATGTTCATGTCTTATGTTATGAATTATATATTCTCTGAATGATATATGGTTTCATGTATTAGGTTTTACGTTGTGTGATGTTTCTTCGTGTACGTGCAGGTGTTAGAATGTGTTAGGTGGGATAATTGTGATCTCCAAAAGTGAAGGACGGAAGCTCCATATTTTCTGCAAGCAATAGCAGTGTGGGACTTAAGGTAGGCCTCTTGTCGCATCTTGGTCTTTTGTAACTAGGAACCTGCGTCTTAGCGTCACTCGGTTGTTGCTAGACCCAATCTGGGCTAGTAGGGATTGCCTCTGTCCGCAGAGGGGATTTACCTCTCCAAAAAACTGGCGACTCCACTGGGGAGACATTGATTGGAGTTTGTCTTGTATTTTTGGTTGATTTTGGCCTTTGTCTTCTTGATCAACTCTTCTGGTTCGCCTTTTTCTAGCATTAAACCTTTGTTTAGCCTCACCATACCTGATCTGCTCCCTATTTGCTCCTTTTTATTTTTGTCATTAGTAAACTTGACTGGCACGGCTTTTTCCCCGACAATCACGTAAACCGGTGCTTGTTGCTAGTTCATCCCCCGCACCAATCCTGTTCTGGCACTAGTTGCAGCTACACATTCATGCCAATCATGTGTGGTGCGAGGTTTTGCTTCTTTCTGAGCTTTTTGAGCTTGATTTATGGTTTTGGTGTCATTTTTTCAACTGCCTGAGTGTCCTGGAGCCTTGGTTAACTGTTTGTGACCTCTATCCTTTGGTTTTTTCCCCTCTACTATCGGTTTTACATTCCAGCCCTAGGGCATCTAGGTGCTATAGTGTGCTAAGCCTCCCGCGGGAGTTTTTTGGTTTTTGTTTGTCCAACCAACTTCGTTGTTGCTTCTTTGCATTATTTTGGTGGTTTTCCATTGTTTCATTGCGTTACTTGAGTGTTTTCTCTCTTTCTTATTAGAATTTATATTTTACTCGTTTTGAGCCTAGATTACACGGTTCGTATGAGTCTTTGAGATTCCTCTTTGATTTGAGGGATTTCTCCATCAGTTTGAGGTCTAATTATGTGTTTTGAATTGAGTGAACTTGCTTTCTTTCACTCTTTCACTATTGTTTCTCAAATTGGTCTTGTTATTATTATTTTTTTTTTTTAGTGCATCTTTCTCTTAAAACATTGAAGATACAAAAAAAAAACAAATATCTTTGCTTTTGATTAGTTAGTGAAAATTGAAATTTTTTTTGCGTTATTAGTGTTACATAACTTTGAAGGAAAAGCTTTTAGTTTCATTAGCGTGCATTAGACACACTAGTGGTTGTTTTTTGATCATTTTTTTATTGTGTGAAAGCTCTCAACAAAGTGATATATTGTGGCATGTAGTGTGCATTTAGAGGCTTTTTGAGACATAACATTCGGTAGGGCCTGAAAATTGAAACATAATTGAAGATCAACTCTAAAATTTATTCAATTTACCTTAAGGTGGCATTGAGACATTAACGAAATATTTAAGAGGTCTAGGCTAGTGACATGTTCTGGCGTCGTTAAACCTAGTACTTTTCGCTCACCTCTTGGCTTTAGACAACACTAGTACGGACTTGTGCTCCCCATACCGTCGCGTATATAAGGGAGACCCCACTAGGTTGCTATCCTTTATCCGTAGGAATCCGATTCTGCCGCCTTATATCCGTGATACATCGGACACAACATTCAGGGAGATTTCCTGCACATACATCAAGTCCTTGGTTGATTTCTCTTTCATTTTGAAACCAAGGTGTATATTGTAGTTCACAGATATCTGATACACCCTTTTGCCTAGATTTCCAGAGTAGTCATTTTGATCTTTTCTGACTCATTAAATTTGAAAGGATCATCAAGCACTTGTCCTTTCACACTTGTTTGCAAATTGAAAGAGATAGAGTCATCTTTTATCCATTTCTCGACTCTTAAAACATGAAATGGTAAGTTTCTAAGTTTCAATGTGGTAAAATAAATCACCTGTGATCTTTTATCCATTCCCTTTTAGAGTTTGCTTGTTGGCTATTTGATTGTGTGCCTTGGTTTTTTCCCATGTGATTTTTTTTTATCTCTTCCTCTTGTCATTACTGTCACAGTGGCAGAACCTTTATTTTCGTCTACTGGTAGTCCTTACATAGACAATTCATTAGAGGTCTCTCAATCCTCTGTTGAACCTTAGCAGCCCATTGTCTCTGTTAAACACCATGTTAAGGCACACACATGGTGTATGAGGAAGAAGAATTCACACAAGAGACTCCACACACAATGAAGGATAAGCATGAGGCTTTCTTATTTTCCATTATACAAATATGTACATTTATAGTACAATGGTGTGACTCTTGGTTTCACATTCCAAGGTCACTTGGAATCCATTGTGACTTTTCATATTCCACACCTACCCATAGAGGATTAGGTGTTCCAACATCCCTCCTTAATCCGAAGGGGTATGTGTGAGTCCAAGAAAAGAGTTGTAATACAAATCTGCAAAGTATACATGGAAGCACTTGGGCTGAATCAACTCTCTGAAATGCTGGAAAAAAGAGATGGTTTAAGGATGACCACCAACACTAGAACGCAAAACTTGTTGCAGTTCCCGGAACTCTTCCAAAACTGGCAAGAAGCTAAAAGCTTCTGCTAGAGGAATTGTCCCTCATAAAAAAGGGAGACCTTCAACCTAAAAGAAGGGAGGTCTACTACCTGTGGTGGTTTTAGGTTGTCCACCAACCAAAGATGATGGTTTTAGGTTATCCACCAACTGAAAATGATGGTTTTAGGTTATCCACCAACCAAAGATGATGGTTTTAGGTTATCCACCAACCGAAAATGATGGTTTTAGGTTATCCACCAACCGAAGGTATGCTCATGGGCATCCGTATCTCTAGCTACATCTCTGAATCCGGAATGACGAATTGTGGCTCAGGCTCGCTTGAACTGCTGGCTACAACTCTGAACATGGAATGAGAGATTGTGGCTCAAGCTCGCTTGATCTGTCGTCGAAGCTTGTACATGACCACCATTTCCCCCCCTGTCAGGGACAAGGTGAGATGATGGCGAAAACTCAACTGCAAGTTTGTTCAATATTCGTGAACAAGTTCTAACATGTGTCGTAAACATCTTCTTGGCTGCTGATGCCCATTGCCAAGAAGCGATCCATCCAAGATGAATCTTGGTTCTTGCAGGAGGCTTGTGTCTGAAGCATCTGTCTGAAGAATGGGTGTGCCGACCATAGTGCTTGCATGGATGAAGATCAAAACAGTGATATTTCATGTGGCCAACTCGATCACATTGTTGGCATTTCTCAATCTGTTGTGGAAGTGGAACGGGATTTGGAACAGCTGCAGGTGAACTGTCATACATGAATTCGGCACTCTGAAATATGATGGGCTTTGTGTAGTCTGGAATATGAAAGGACACATCTTTTTCATATCCAAGACCAGTTCGGTGCTTGTTGTGGACAAGCTCTTCCCAAGGTCTGATGATGGGCTTGAGAAGTGCAGGCTGATCTACTGCATCTGCATGTAAATCTACTCTTGTGTAATGAACTGAATGGGAATCAACTGCAACTTTATCTTCTTTCTTCTGATGAGATTCCTTCACAATGTTCTGAACAGAAACAGGTTCAGAATGGTGACTCTTTTGCTGAAGTTCATCTTGTTGGAGCTGAGATTCCAACTGTAAAAACTCAATCTTCTCATGTGCATCTTGTAAACAACTGTGAATTTTACAAAGAGCATCCTTGCTCATTTTTATCATGTCATCAACATTGGAATGAATGAGGTTACTCAACAACACTAATGCCTCATTGATTTTAGCCATTTTTACAACTTAGGCTCAAAAATAAATGAAAGGGTGTTGGCTTCAACCAAAAATGCACCCGTTTACAATGTGATTCAACAACAAATACAAATGACTCCAAAGAATTTCCAACTATGGAAATATCAAGTACAAAATCTGCTCCTCAAATGATGGAGGGCAATAAAAAACAACTCAAATACTGATTATGAATGAAGAAGCAATATTCACTCACAATACAATGTCAAGTCAATACAATATTTCTGCAAAAATGTGTAGCAAAAACAACTGTGCAGCTGAATTTTCTTCTTCAAATAACTGTTTTCAATGATGGCAAACTTGTCTTCAAATGTAAAATTCTTCAAAAAATCACCCTTATGTCAATGCCACAAATCACACAATGTCAAATCTTCAATATTCAGTCCATTTTCTTCACATGTCAATTTCTCTTTTTCTGCTGTTCAAATCTTCTTTCTTTCCTCTCTCTCTCTGCTGTTTTTTTTTTTTTTTATAATTAAAAATTAATTATTTGGGATTAAAAAAATTGAGGGGATAATAAAAAAGAGTATTATATGGATTGGGTTTGTTAATTGGGGGAGGGAGATTAATTGGGATGGGAATAATTAAAAATGTGGGGAAAGGGATTTTAAATGAGAGAAAGGGATTAATTTTAAAATGGGGGAATTTCAAAGTATAAAGTCGAATTTTAAAAATCGTGGGAGGGGAGGGAATTTTAGAAAAGGTCGTATTAAAAATGGTGGGGGTTATTTAAATGGTGGGGTTTTATTAATGGTGGGGGGTATTAAAAATGGCGTTATTTTATTTTGAATGGGCCAAAAGAGATGGGAGTGGCAGCGTTATAAGTGGGGAGGAGGGATTGATTTAAGAGTGGGGGCGTTAAAAAAAATTGAGGGCGGACCGTAGGAAGAGAGGCCAAGTGTGCAGGTGGTATGGTATAGCGTATAACAGTGGAGGGAGTTCGTATAACAGTGGAGCTGGCAGGGTTTGGGAATGAGGGCCAAAAGGCCAGTGCGTGGAGCAGAGAGTAAGGTGAAGCGGTAAGGGAGTGTGCAGTCGATAGGCATAGGGTGAGTGCGTTGAGATGAGCGGCTGGTATGCGCAGACAGGTGAAGTGGAGTGAGGTTAGGGCCATAGGTTGTAGAGAGAGGGGCGAGAGCTCGTAGGTGGGGTAGTTTAGTGAGAGGCGGGATGAGGGAGCGTGCAGAGCAGGGGCGTGGGGAGCTTCGGTTTGCAGGTGTGAGCGCAGGGATGAGGGCGTATGACTATAGAGAGCGTTGGAAGGCGTGTAGAGGATTGATGAGCATGAGAGGTAGGGAGCAGGGGAGTGGGTTGGAGCTGCTTGTGATGGGGATTCGATGTAGAGCTTGCGTAAGGGAGCGTGAGGTATGGTGAGAGGTGGATGTGTGTGTTGATAGGGGTAGGAACCGTGAGTTGTGGGAGCTGTTTTATTTTGCAGAGAGGAGAGGGGTTATTACAGCGTGAGGCAAGGGAGCGCATGTGAGATTGTTGTGTATAGAAGTTGTCGTAAGCCGAGAGGATGGGGATCAAAGGGTAGTGCGCAGAGCTGGGTTCAGGTAAGGGCGGAGGGATGTGAAGTGTGCAGCGTCGGTTGGGTAGTGGGTTAAAAAATTGCAGGAACGTAGGAGCTGTGTAGAGGGCCGAGGGCAGAGTTTGCCCAGAAAATTATTTTTTTAATTATTTTTTTAATTTTTTAATTTTTTTAAGTTTTTTTAATATAACGGCAGAGAATAGAGAGCAGAGGATTTTTCTTCTAGCAGCAGATATCAGAGATTTTGCAGAAATTTTATGAAATATAGCAGCAGTAGAATACTTTCTTATTTCAAATATAGAACAGAATTTTTCTGAAATTTATAGCTGTAAAAAATCCAGAATTTTGTTGGAATCTTCGAATGAAAAACTCAGAAATTCTTTTTCATTAAAACCAGAAACCTATTCAGAAATCAACTTTAAACAATTTTTCCAACAGCTCTCCAAAACAGAATTTAATGGGCAGAAATTGCAAAAAGAAATCAACCTTCAGATGTGCAGTGCTGCCTTCTTCAAAACCAATGCTGGAATGCTGCCAAGGATTTTGAATGCTGCTCCTTCTCCAAAATAAAATTTCTGAATGCTGTAAAATCACTGAATGTTGCTCCTCTTCAAGACACCTCTGAATGGCGGCAAAAGCACTACTGCAGAAAGTCTCTAAATGCTGCAAAATTGTCAAGAATTTTGCAGATATGCACAGGCCATAGACACAAATGGCTCACTCAATTTGGAGCAGGGCCAACAATCGCCTGCTCTGATACCATGTTAAACACCATGTTAAGGCACACACATGGTGTATGAGGAAGAAGAATGCACACAAGAGACTCCACACACAATGAAGGATAAGCGTGAGGCTTTCTTATTTTCCATTATACAAAGATGTACACTTATAGTACAATGGTGTGACTCTTGGTTTCACATTCCAAGGTCAGTTGGACTCCATTGTGACTTTTCATATTCCACACCTACCCATAGAGGATTAGGTGTTCCAACAGTCTCTGAGTTTCCCGATGGGGGACCGATTCTATCTGAGCTTCCCTTTGGAGGACCAGTTGAGTTAAATTGGCCCTTATCCAATGCTTGGTTTGGATTTGGAGTAGGGGAATATTTCCCTCCTCTCACATTGGGTTCGCCTTTTTTAGCTGCTGTTATCCCTCCTAGTCCTCACCATCTTTTAGAAGATCTAGCGGCAGGGTCAGATATGGACACATCCAGTCCTTCTCATAGTGAGAAAATCCCTACATCTGGTGAATATTACCAGCTATTCCCAGAAAAAAAACCCCGAATTATTTGTCATGTCTTCACCTGGTCCTTCGCTTCCAGTGAGGTATAGATCCTTAAGTCAGATTGTGGCCACTATCGCCTCTTTGGGAGTATCAACTCCGTCTCCGAGGCCGGTTATTGCTTCGTTAGGGATGTCCTCGAGGACACCTCTCACATCATCTCCTCAAGTCACATCAGTACCTGTTAGGCCTACTGCCTGTGTAGTTGCATCTACGCCTGTTGTTACTACTTAGTCCGTCAGGACCGCGTCGCTTCCTGAAGATGTCTACATAGCATCTGCTATTCCAGAGAATATCTCTCCTCAGGAGTATCGGTTGTCTCTACAGCATTCGAAATCCGAAGTTGGTCAGTCCTCCCAAGATCCCAACTATCCCTAGTTTTCCCATTATGCACAGGATGGTACACCCATTTGCATTTTTCCATATTAGTACGATGAGAAAGGAAACCCTCTACGTTTTCCTACTCCAGAGACTTATCAATATGTTCAAGGTCATATGTTTTCCCATGCCAGGCAACCTTCCAACCCGCAAGGACAACCCTTACAGGGTCAAACTTTGGGCCAGCCTGGCTATCTATATTACCCACAACGACAACCCTTACAAGGCCAACCTTCAGGTCAGCAGGGGTTGTTATACTGTCCGCAAGGACAGTCCTACAACGCTCAAGGTAAACCGATATAGCCTCACCCTTTGGTCCAACCAAGGCAATCTCTAGAACCTACAGGTCAACTAGGGTATCAACTAGGATCATTGTACGGTATTGGGGGGCAAATTTAGCCCTATCAACCTATGGTGCAACCTCTGCAACCCCAGTTTCCTATTGTTCTGAATGTTGCACAGCCAGGGCCCTCTTATTGTCCTGTTACAGGTAAAACTGGTTATCAGGCACAACCTGGCCCTATTACGCCACTAGGCCAACTGGCTCATTCGAGGCAGCTTGGTGTCCCTCTTCAGCTGGGTCAACCTGTTCAACCAGGGCAACCTGTTCACCTAGGTCAACCTGTTCAACTAGAGCATTTCGCTCAGCCAGGTCAACCTGTTCAACCAGGCCAGCCTGCACATCCTGTCAACCCCACTCAACAACCGATTTAGTCTATGCCACAACCAAATCCGCTTGTGTGCCCAACTCATCAGGCTTAGAAGGGCCCCACTTACCAGCAACCCGCTCAACCCCAAGGCAGTTATTATCTTCAAGGTCAATCTCGACCGGTTTACAACCCGCCCCAAGTTTCTTGTTATTACCTTCAACAACCGGGCTATACCTATACTCAACAGTAAAATCCTTATACTGCTCAAATGGGGTCGACATATAACCAGGGTCCATACCCTAGTTATCAACCCCCATACACTGGTTATCAACAACCGTATTAGACTAATTATACGGCTTATACCCCCTATAGTTAGAATCCTCTGGGACTGAACCAATGGGGGAAAAGTTACGCTCAACCAGGGTGGTGTACAGGTACAGGTCCTTATCGAAGGCCTGGTATGCCTTTCAATCCTCAGTTACCTTTCCTTGCTACGTTGGAATTTCCAGATGTTTCTAAATTAACCAATGATCCGATTCTTCACAATCCTTATTGGCCTCTAGTTCCAACCAAGGTACCCGGTGACTGTCCTAAATTTGAAGGTAAATCTAGACAGGACCCCCAAGCTCATGTGATGACCTACCATATGCGGTGTTTTTAAAACTCTTGGGTGGATGATTCAATTCTTCTACGTCTTTTCCAGTGCACTCTTACCGGTGTTGCCGCTAAGTGGTATATAGAATTACCCTGCAGTATATTTCAAGACTTCAATACCTTAGCTATGGCTTTTCTGAAACATTTTCAGTTACTGGTTCATTATGAAGCTAGGACTCATCTCCTGACTTCTCTCAAGAAGGATAAAGACACCCACATATCTTATCATATTCATGAGTGGTGACATTGTCATAGACTGATCAAGTTTGATATACTTGTTCAGCTGCTAACTCATTGGATCACTACCTCCTTCGTTAGCAAGATCACTCAAGATATTTCTATGGGGGCATGTGTGACCGAAGAAGAAGACATCACTCATGCCCAGTACCTTGATCTAGTGTACTCTCAGTCCAGAATGCTCTATGATATCTTGGCTGATGCCCCACGGCCAGGGACCTCTAAAGCACCAGCTACCCATCGATGGACGGTGTTATTGGTTCCGTTTCTCAGACTTCTCGGAAGTTCTCTAACGGGAAGCAAAAGTCAAATTCTTCCAATAATTTTTCTCTTCCCGCCCCTCAAGATTCTGGTAAAACTGCGGAGGTCAATGCCATTCAGGCTAATCCTATAGAAAAGGCCTCCAAAGGAAAGAAGCATGGCAAAGGAAAATCCAAACCCGATGCCCTGAAACTAGAGTCTTATAAACCTCGTGCTGATGATGGTTCCCAACGTAAACTGAAGTACCCCTGCCTTATCTGTGAAGGAGACCATTATACCAAAGATTTTCCCCGATGATCTAAAGTTAGTCAACTTCTGAAGGGCTCCAAAGGGACTTCGGTAGTTCTCAAAGAACCATTCCTGTCTCAGAAGACCTAGATGGTTGAGCAGCCTTCACCATCTGTACCATTTGGGTCCCAAGTTTTTATGATGAATGGTGTTGCACCTATCTCAATTGCTACGCATTCAAAGGATTATGTTGGATCATGCCAGGCAGCTAGGAAGGAAGTTGTTGATGGCCCACCTCCCCCACCTGTCTCTGGTCCTTTAGAAATTGAGAAGCCCAGTGCTAAACCTGTTGTGACGCCAGCTTCTAAAGGTGTTTTGCGAAAATTTTCCTATAATCCAAACGCCCGTGCTGCTCAGCACTACATCATTGTTGAGGATTTGGCATAGATGCCTTCTGTAATGTTTGCATTGGAAGTTCTTCAAAGTTGCCCATCACAATGGAAAGCTCTGTTGTCTACAATCGGTGGAATCGATCCTGCCGATTCTAGTCTTCTCACCTTCGACCTAGAAAATTTTGTCCCCTGACTTCCACATCAAATCGCTCTTGTTATCCAAGTCGGTATCAATGGCCTTAACATCCACAGAGCCGTTGTGGATGAAGGTTCTTCCACCTGTGTTATGTCATCTGCCTGTTGGAAGGCCATTGGCTCTCCAGCTCTTACTTCGTCTCCCAACGCCCAGAGGAATTTGATGGTCGGGAATCAAACTTGAGATTTTTCCGATCACGTTACAGGGTAAGACAGTCAACGTAGAAGTAGAAGTGGTTGATGCCAAGCTCAACTAATATCTTTTTCTTGGTCGCAGTTGGACTCACACCATGTTATGCATTCCGTCCACCCTCTTTTGGCTTCTGAAGTTCCCTCATGCGGGGAAAATTATCACTTTTGATCAGTTGTCTTTCTTCACCTCATCCTCTGAGAACAACATAAATTACGTGGATCAGATCCCCAACCCCCCCAACAGTGTAGGACCTGACCTTTTTAAAGACCCCATCCTCATGGGTATTTTTCCTTCACCACCACTGTAGACCGTTCAAGTTAATATGATCTCTAGGTCAGATGACCCTTGGATCATCCCTTCGCCTGAAAAGATGACCTTTTTCGGAGAATCGATGCCTTTAACTCCAGTTGATATCAATTACTACGATATTTCCATTGCATCTGATCCTCCTCCTCCTGAACATTCTCCTTTGAGCATGGATTTAGATACATATTCTCAATCCCCTTGGCTAGGCGATGCAGATTCACCTGATCCTTTAAGAGAAGTCTTCCCTTCTGATGAAGCTATTGTTGAAACGATTTCTCTTGAAGATCTGATGTGGAGCGATGGACATCATCGTTCCTCATTCATGCCTGGCCTGGGGGCAATGTCTAATTTCCTAGAGCGCTTTGCATCTTAGGTTCCCACTCCGCCTCTTCAAACACTGATATTGACTCATGAGGTCCTTTCGGAGGGAAACCTGAGTTACATCACTCAAACCATGCCTATCGACATCTTCGTCAAACTAGGGATAGTCGAGAACATTCACATGGGAGTTACCTGTTCTCTCGAAGAGATTCAGGTATACACGAGCCTTTTTCGTGAATTCAGAGATGTTTTCGCATGGTCCTATGAAGAGATGCCTGGGATTGATCCCAGTATAGTCGTGCATGATATTCCTACCTACCCAGGTGAAAAACCCGTGCATCAGCGTCTACACCCAGTGCATCCCTAAAAATCCACAACTAGAAAGGCAGAAGTTGAAAAACTTCTTAACATGGGCTTTATATATCCAATTCCTCTCATAGAATGGGTTGCAAATATCATCCCTGTAGATAAGAATAAGGGCACTATAAGGGTCTTTGTTGATTACCAAGACATTAATCGGGCCTGTCCTAAGGAAAATTACCCCACTCCCTTTATAGATCAGATCATATCATCGATGAATTGAGATTTATTCCCTTATGGACGGTTTCTCGGGTTACAATCAAATTAATATTTTACCCGCTGATCAACATAAGACTGCCTTTATCTGTCCTTGGTGTACTTTTTCTTACAAAAAGCTCTCATTCGGCTTGAAAAATTCTGGGTCCACCTTCCAGCGTGTTATGTCCTATGCTTTCCATCATATTGTTCAGCAGTATCTGGATGATTTGCCGGCACATTCAGCTCGGTGTGAGGACCATCCTAAAAACCTCCGCCATATTTTTCTCCGCTGCGGACGTTACAATATTAGGCTCAATCCTCATAAGTGCTTCTTCTGCATAGATTCTAGTCATATTTTGGGATTCATCATCTCCAAAGACGAGACTCTCCTTGACCCCCTCAAGGTCAAGGCTATCGTTAACCTCCCATCCCCATCCTTGTTACATCAACTACAGAGTCTACAGGGGAAAGCCAACTTATTACGGCGCTTTATTCCGAACTATGTGGAAGTGGCCAAGGGGTTTACGCGACTTTTGAAATAGGACGTCCCCTTCCATTGCAATGATATTTCCCAGCAATATTTTGATAAACTTAAAATTTTTCTCGTTAACACTCTATTGATACGTCCTCCCAACTATCATCGCGATTTTACCCTTTATCTGGCCGCTGCGTTTAGCATGATTATTATGGTTCTAGTATAGGATGACAATGATGGAAATGAACACGTATTTTATTACCTATCTCCAAATATTCTCGACATAGAAACGCGCTATGCCCATGTCGAGAAGTTGGCGGTCACTGCCGTTCATTCCATTCAGCGATTCCACCATTACATCCTGTTGCGTACGGTAACCATGATTTCTGATTGCAACCCTATGACATATATATTTTCTCAAAAATTGCTGGGGGGAAAGTACTCAAAATGGATTGTCATCTTTTAGGAGTTCGATTTAGAGTTCACCACTGCTAAGTTGACGAAATCCTTGGTTTTTTCTAATCTTATTTTCTCTCTCCCAACAGACTCCGTTCCATCCTAATCCGAGGATCATATCTCGGATGAAACACTATTTCTTATCAGCACTCATGATCCATGGTACGGTGGCATCATCATGTACCTTCAAACATCCAATTTACATTCTGAGTTGACAAAAGATGCTCGATGTCGTATTCGGCATCAATCTCAACCATACTGCATTGTAGGAGATACCTTGTACTGTGTCGGAGTTGATTATGTGCTCCACCGGTGATTGACCCTTGAAGAGGCTAAGAGAGTCTTGAATGAATATCACAGTGGTGCCTATGGCAGTCACATGTCTGGATATGCCACCGCCCAGAATATTCTGCGAGTGGGTTACTTATGGTCATCTATATTCAAACACTGTATTGTTGCAGTTCGAAAATGTCATGCGTGCTAGGTCTTTCAGTGCAAGATGTGCATGCCACCCCTATCCTTGCATCCTGTCATTACCATAGGACCTTATGCTCAATGAGGCATAGATTTTATGACATGTAACCTTGACTCGGCTAGGGGACATGCTTATATAATCATTGTCGTGGACTACTTCACTAAGTGTGTCGAAGCGATGCCTACATTAACTGCCGATGGTAAGGTAGCTGCCCAATTCCTTTTCAACCATGTTATTATTCATTTCAGAGTCCCTTAGGCCATTGTCACCAATCATGACACTCATTTTCGGAATTACATGATGGTTGAGTTGACATCAAAGTTGGGCTTACGCCATGATATCTCAATGCCATACTACCCCTAGGTGAATGGCTAGGTTGAGGCCGTGAACAAGGTATTGGTCACGATGCTTCAACGAACGATTGGTATCCACAAATCCAATTGGCATCTCCAATTGTTCTCAGCCCTCTGGGCTTATTGAACATCAGTAAAGAGTGCGTCCAAATTCACACCTTTCCAATTGGTGTATGGTCTGGAAGCGACTCTCTCGGTTGAATGTGAAATTCCTTCTTTGAAGTTGGTTGTGGAACTATTTCCTAACACTTCTCTAGAGAAATAATGTCTCTTCTACTTGGAATGAATGGATGAAACCTGCCACTTGGCTGCCTTATTTATTGAGGCACAAAAAAAGCGGGTCAAAGCCCACTTCGATCAATCGGTTTCTCCGCGTTATTTCATTGAAGGGGACCTCGTCCTCCTATATGACCAAGCACATGATAAACTTGGAGCGGGAAAATTCTAGCCCATGTGGCATGGGCCCTACATAGTTAAGCGAGTATTGAAAAATGGGGCCTATGAGCTTATCGACTATCAAGGTGTTCCTCTAGCGCAACGTAGAAATGGGTTATACCTCAAAAAGTACTATGCCTGATTTATTCTTGTGTGGTGTGTGTGTACATAAGTGAGTGATTTAATTTTTTGTGCATGTGTGGTGTGGTGTGCTTTGTAAGTGTCTTTCTGTTGATTGGGTCTTCCTGATTGTGCAGATGTCTATTACTCCTTTTGTCGGTTTCGCAGATGGTGCCTCCCGTAGTACCAGGAATTTGTACTTGGCATCCTGGGTAATATACGATCCTTCTGGTGAGTTGGTCAATTTGCAAGGTGTTTTTCTAGGGCCTACCACAAATAATTTCGCAGAGTATAGTTCCATCTTGGAATTGTTAAAATAGGTTGTTAACCTTGGTATTAGTGCATTACTTGTATATCTGGACTCACAGCTTGTAGTATTACAACTTAATGGTCATTATTTAGTTAGAAACCCATCCATTTTACGACTGTATCTACGTATTCGTTTACTGGAAAGAAATTTTGATTACATTACATATCAACACGTACCCAAACATATGAATGCGTTAATAGATGCAATAGCTAACATGGTTTTAGATAGACATTTACGCAACTTGTAAAAACATCATCATATGTAAAAAGATCCATCCAGAAATAGATATATATGTGTGTGTTTGTGTGTGTGTGTGTGTGGAAATGTTTGTAGTTTGTGTACATCACATAAAATCAAAAAATATACATGTCTGTTTTAATAATAGACGGAGACAACATGTCTCTCAAAAATGTGAAAATGAAAAGCCCTAGATGACTAATCAGCATGGTGCTCATGGTAACATGTCACCGCATGCACCAATCGCTCTGATTTTCCTCAGTAATTGATGGAGGCGACTAGGCACCCCTATAGTGTGCCTCTGGTAAGCCATCAGGACATCTGATAGATGAGCATAATCTGGGTTCCCCCGGGCGATACCCTCCAGGTTCTAGACTAGCTCACTCCCCTCGCCACCCTCAACTTGAGGATCGTGTGCGAGAGGGGTCCTCCGTGCAATGGGCGACATCCCGGTAGGCCTCTCTGGGCCAACATCTGCACACATATAAGATTGTTTGTTAGAATAAGCATGTATCACAAAAAATTCATAAATACATAAAATCAAAAAGAGTCTTACCCTGCTCCTCATCCCAGTCATCCCCCTCTGGGAGTGGAAGATTTGGGTCTCTCGTGAATTCGGTACCAGCATAGGGCCAGTCCTCAATGAAGATCAGTTGTCGCCATAGCCGTACAAAAAACTCGGGCCTCCATGACGTTTTTTGGCCCCCTTCTCATCTAGGCATGAGTTTCTACGCATCGATCCATCCTTGGCTCCCTCAATGATGGCTCGGCGACTATTGCCCCCTGGCCCTAGAAAATTGGTAGTCGTTCAAGGATGAATGATACCAAGATGGAACCATACCCAAAAATTTTCAGTTTGGCCTTCTTACACTTTGTTAGTTGCCATTTGATGTTCATTGTTACGGCAGTGGCCCAATCAAAAAGTGTCAGGTTCATGCATTCAGATGCTAAGAGGAGTTGTGCTTTAGTTGCCTCATGTAGTGCCTGCGATCCCACAACCCACGTAATGATGTGGAGCACTAATCAGAGTGCTAGATTGGGGACTGTGTGGATATCAACCTTCCCACTGCCTGATCCTATTTGTGCCCCTAGGCACACTCTTTCCATCACCATTGCCATTTTCTCACCAGATGGTCTAGTGCCTGTCATGATCGGCACTGGACCTTTGCGGGATAGTCCAATTATGAAATAGATGTTGGATACTTCAAGTTCCAACGCTTGGTATTGAAGCCTGAGTTTTTCTTCGTTGTCATCCCAAATGCTGATCAAATACTGCAGTAGCTTAGTTTGTGCTCTCAAACATGGTGTTAGGAAGAAAAGTTTTAGACCATAGTTTCGGAGAGTGTTCATGCATGCTTCATTCTGCATGGCCATTTCATCTTCTTCACCATGCTCCCTTTCCTTCCACTTGATCACCATTGTGGTCATGTATCTGCACCAACATGGTCATAAACACCTCATTCGATCTCTGGAACACTCAGAAATTCAGTTTTTTGGTTCACATTTTGTTAAATTTAAGCAAAAATTTGAGTTGTGACATTAGCACGACTGTTTTGCTAACAGTCGCGCCAATTGGCGTGACCCCTTTGCAAAAAGGAGCCAATTGGTGCGGGTCCATGCCCGATACCCGTGCCAATTGGCTGAGCCCTAATTTTGCAAAGGTCCCCTCAGGGATCCAAAAACACAATGGAAATATATAAAAAAAGAATCAAAATAAAGCTATGGAGAGCGCCTCTTACCTGGAACGAACGAGAACCGAAATGACGTACTGGATTGACCACAATCGTCGCTGCAAGTTTGCACAACAAAAGCTCATTGTTGCTCTCACAAGAGGTAAAAAGTAAAAGTGAATATGTTTTTACTATTTTGGCATATTTATAACTTTTCAAAGTAAAAATTACATTTTGAAAGTCATTTTTTCAATATTTTATTATATTTTGTCAAAAAATGGATTTTAGACTCGCTTTTATGTGCAGAAACAGGTTTTCACGCAGTTTGGATGACGATACGAGTTGTATTTTATACTTTTTTCAGACTCGATAAAAACACAAAAAAGTCATTTCTAGAGTCATCTTTCAGCTCTTTTCTGACTCTCTAAACGTGAAAATATTGTCGAGTCGCTTGTCGTTTTGATCTCGTTAAATTGGCTACAAAACGACATCTACCCAGTATATGTTTACCCCTTTTTCGGGTTGGGATAGATTATTTACGAAAAGGAATACCCTATCCTATCGTGACTAGGAGGTTTTCTCAGACACAGTTTTCTACCTTTTTGGATCTGAGGAACTATTTACAAAAAGGGACTGTTGGATTTTACTTTTTCGCTATCTTTTCAAACTCTCTAAACATGAAAATACATCGAGTTCTTCCATTTTCAGACTCGTTAAACCCTGATGACATCAGATTCAGTCGTAATGACGATACTCGAGCTCCTCCTTCCTAAGGCTCGTTAAATGTACTAGGTTTTATTTTTCCGAAGGATGAACTTATATCACAAGAATATGTTATCCCCTTCAAGCTTGTTTTCAAAAATAATTGGGGTACTCGCCAGAAATAGTGGGGAAAAAATGGAACTAGTATCATCATCATGTCGGCAGTATGTCGCTCTTGAACATGGCATTTGTCTGCATTCGTGTCGGGTTGGGGACATCTCATCTCATTTTCTGCTTGCCTATATGGGTTTGGGTGATCCTTTTTGACCTCTCATTTTCTCTTTGTCTCATCGTCATGACCTTAGATCTTTTGATGTCAAATACTACCAAATCCACTGTCGTGCCACCGATATGTTCAAGAGAAGTTGACCTCTGTAGTTTCAACCTTCCTCTGATTCGCATATGATTCACAAACATTATGTTCCTCTGTCTCACGTCGATGATGTGGGAAACACTATGGCCCACCTTAGATCAAGGTTACTTCCTGTTGACTTTAGCTCATTATCCAGGAAGCTAATCTAGAGATTCCCTTCCGATACCTTGGAGCCTGCATGCCTCAATGGCAGGTTCTTCACATTCGATGCAAGGTTTTCATCATTCACCTTCAATCGGATGATTCCACGGGTGTTCGATGCCAGCTCACTGTTCACATTCCATGGATTGTACCTATAGTACCTTGAGGGCCATTGTCATTATTGGTGGTTCCTCTCACGTCTATTAACAGCTTTCATCATTGGTTCGTAATCAAATGATGTTCTTGCATGTTCGACTTCAGCTCACTTATTCGCATGCTAGAACTTGTACTCTGTTCGGGTCGAGATGGAGCACAAGAACCCGAATTTTGTCTGTTGGAATCCAGGCTATGGGTTTTGTGGATTATCATGATTGGATACATGACTCATTGATTAGATGGCTGCGACCATACTTGAGTCTACTTATTGATCCTCACTGGATGGCTGCGTCCATGCCTCAGATCTTGATTATTGTATACTCTATTATGGATGGCTGCGCCCATACCACAAATCATGTATTTGAGATATTAGTTGTACTTATATATTCAGTTTTTTCGACAACAGTGTTTTCAGTTGGACACGTTCTCGTAAAGCATCTCACCCCTCTCTCTCTCTCAGGCCTCATGATTTAGGGGGCATCTGTTACACTGTAATTTTTCATCGTCCCTGCAATCCCCTGTCCTGCACATTGGAGAGCCTTTTCCATGACCTGTGAGTAGTGGCATAACCTTAATCCACTTTCATGGCATCCCCCCTCACAAGGACAATCATTCCTCTAAAGACAGTTTCCTATAAAACCTCTAAAAATAGACCTTTTGGCCTTGGCACGACCAGCCAGTTCAGACCTCGCGCCAATGGGAGAAATCTGCCAAAGAGGGCATGCCAACTGGCACTCTATCCCAGTGCATTACTTGCACCAAGCTTAATAAGGATTTTTTTTTTAAATAAATGGCGGAAGTTTTATTCCAACCAACTCCTGAACGAGTCTCTAAAATGAGTTGGGAGGTTTGGCTCCGGATCTCCATGTAGGGGAAGTGGTTTTCCACCTATCATGGAAGCTTCCTTGAGGATAGGGCCAATCCCACTATTCTAGGGATCCCAACTCCCCTTCCACCATCTATATAAGCTTGCCATTTCCTTTGCAAGCTAGCCTGAATAGAGCTAAATCAGTAGTAAGGAGACTATTGACAGACAGCCTCTGAGAGACAAGCCGAAGAGAGAGAGATCTATCCCATTCCCAAAGAGCTTCATCGAGATGTGCTCTATTGTCAACCCGCCGAAGGAAGATCCAGCGTCTGAGCTCAGGTTGTATATTTCTTTCATTGTGATTAATAATAAAGGACTTTGATTATGGTTCCATTCATATGTTCATGTCTTATGTTATGAATCATATCTTCTTTGACTGATATATGGTTACATGTATTAGGTTTTACGTTGTGTGTTGTTTCTTCATGTACGTGTAGGTGTTCAAATGTGTTAGGCGGGAGAATTGTGATATGCCAAAGCAAAGGATGGAAGCGCCATTTTTCCTGCAAGCAATAGCAGCGTGGAACTTAAGGTAGGCCTCTTGTCGCATCTTGGTCTTTTGTAACTAGGAACCTGCGTCTTAGCGTGACTCGGATGTTGCTAGACCTGATCTGGGCTAGTAGGGATCACCTCTACCTACAGAGGGGATTTACCTCTCTAAAACCATTCATCTAAAAGAGATCATGGAAATGGATCCACAGTATGGTCACATCGATCCATATAGAAATTATCATGTGTACAATCATGAATACTCAATAAATTCATGCAACATGGATAAAAACAGATTTCATGATATTTTTCTCTATCTCAATCTACCCATTGTACGAATATAACCATGTGAACAGATGTACTGATGTAAAACATGGTAGAAACCACCTGATTACTGGTCAATAATTTAAACTTTTAACATGCACGAGAGAAAACTCCAATGATGATGATGCCCCTAATGGTACGACAACATAATGTACAAGTGTGAATGAATGAGTTGAAGTCGAACACCTACAGAATCATCTAATCAAAGGCCAATGATGTGAACCTGCCATCGAATGTGAAGAAATTTCCATTGAGGCATGCAAGCTCCTAGGTACTACAAAGTATTTTCTAAATCATATTCTTGGATAATGAGTTGAAGTCAACAAGAGTGATCTGTTGAATTAGGGCCATAATGGTTCCCACATCATCGACATGAAAAAAATGATTTCTCAACATGATACGAGTGATTCATGATTGCTAAAGAGAGGGTCAAATAAGAAGAGGATGTTTGAATTTTACAAAAAGTACTTCCCTTGAACATATCGATGACACAATTACAATGTGTGGCACCATTTGAATAAAAAATGGGATCAAAGGTCATGGTGATGATAGATAATGATCAAATGAGAGGAAAATGGATTTCCAAAACCCAGGAAGGCAATTGATGAATGAAGGATATCCCCAACTTGACATGAAATGCAGACAAGTGTCATGTTCAAGAGCGACATGCTGCCTCAAAAAATATGGGAAGTTTCACTTTTAATTTTCCCTCGTTATTGCTAACGATTACCTCTTTATTTTTGATAGAAAGTGTGAAGAGGATAACATATGCTTAGTATATAAGTTCATTCTTTGAATGAATCCATATTAGTAAGTTTAATGACCCCTAGGAAGGATTAACTCAGTCTTTTCATGGTGACAAGTTTTTCGCCATTTAAGTTTTAAGAGTTCGAATAAATACTAACTCAATGTCATTATCATGTTTAGGGAGCTTGAAAAAGAGATAGAAAATAAAATTCCATCATGTCCCTTTTTGTAAATCTTACCTTGAATCCGAAAGGGTAGAAAAAAATATCCAAGAGAACCTCTTGACCATGTTCAATCAAGGTATTCCTTTTTCTTAAATATTCAATCTTAGCCCTTAGAATGGGTAAACGTGTACTGATACAATGTAAATTCATTTAATTTAACGAGTTCAAAATGACAAATACTCGGCAATATTTTCATTTTTGGAGAGTTCGAAAAGAGCTTAAATTTGACTCCTCCTGGAGGAATGAATCATATAAAAGGTAGCAAGTGGTTCTGGTGATGATGGACATGCTCAAAAAAAGAAAAGGTGAAGAGGTTGACTAACAAGACCACTCATCATAGCGGTTCCCTAGGCATGGCTAAAACAACCAAGTGAGAGTGTATTATCATCCAGGCAGATGGTGACGATGGAATGACAAAACCAAGGCTCATATGGAAAGAATGGGCTGATAAAATGGAAATCACAAGAGGTGTAATAATAATGGTTTCATTTTTACACAAGCTTGAAACATGGGAAACTCTACTTGAAATTGGTTTCATTTTTTCACAAGATTGAAAAAAATAAAAGCTATGCTTGAAAATTTTGCATGCCCCCAGCATAATGTCTCAATTCGAGGTACATGCCCCCTAAGCTCCATCTCATTCACCTAAGTAGACTACTGGTTACTAATAGGTGGATGGAATGAAGGTTCATTTATGAGATCAAGTGAAATAATTGACTGAGAATTTACGAGATCAAATCAAAGACTTGAATTATAAGGTGATTTGTTTAATTTTTTAATGAGCTTCACACAATAAAAGAACTGTGCTCATAGGGACCTATTTAATTTTTTACCAAGGTTGACATAGTAAAAGAAATATCCTCATGATAAAAAAACTATCAATGATCGGGCAAGACTAACCAGTAGTGGAAGGATGAGCTTCAATTTGTAGGTAGGGAGAGGGAGTTAGGGATCCATAAAATAAGGATGAAGGCCCACTTTGCTATGGGAAATGCTACCCTAAGGCCTTGGGTCGAGGGACCGAATAGAGCAGATGGCATGTCATCACAAGAATGACTCAAGTACTAATTTTTATGCTTTAAATTATAAAATGAGGATCGTGGACTATTAGTATGAATCTTTTGTCGAAGTGTATGAAAAAATACCACTTTAGCTATGCATAAATAATAGCCCTAACATCAAATATGGCTGCCAGTATCTTCAAATCTGCAGTTAGTTGATCAAGACAAGAGCTGCAAAAACCAGATATATGCATAGAAAGACATTAAGCAATAAAAAGAAGGTTTTGCTCCATATATCCAATAGATAAGACAAGAACAATTTTTGAAAGAATTTTTTGTATTAAGGGCACATGGGAGGAAAACAAGAAGGTGTTTCCAATTCTCCTCAATGGGATGGGTTCTTGGAAGTCCTCAGCACTTCAGATCTAGCATTTCTCTCTCCTGTTGGTGTAGAAAACCCAGACAAAGATAGAACTCAAAGGGATCTCACACAGCAAATAATGGAAAATATGACAATGATAATGGCTCAAAGTCAGACCAAGAGTTTAGATACAGAGTGATATAATAGGCAACAAAAGGTGAAGAATGGTAGGAAAAACCCTCCTATTTATAACAAAATATTGGGTCATTCTAGATCTTGGTGCATGATTAAAATAATGTTAACCAAATCTAGATCCACCTTTTATGGAATATTTTATTATATTTGTTGGAGGAAAAAGTATTTGACTTGGGTCAAATCCCTTTATTTGTTAATAATAAATAAATAAATGATTTATTTATCTTTTTAAGGAAGTGGTTGAAGGATAATTAAATAATTAATGATTTATTTAATTATTTGTGGGTGATTTGGTCATATTTAACAAGGAATATTATCTAAATAAGATTTAAATAATTATTCCTAGAAAATAATAAGATAAATAAAGGTTTATCTAATTAATTTCTTTAATTTTGGGTTAAACATGACTGGGAATAATAATTAAATTATGGTTTAATTAATTATTCCATGAGGAAAATCAAACAAATATAGGTTTGTTTAATATTTCCTTTTGGGGTTTTCTATTTAGACCATAAACAACCTAATAAATGTGGTTTATTAAGTTATTTAACATAGTGAAGGCAATTTTACTTAGGGTAAAATTGGTCTTACATGGTGTACTTGGGTCCATCTAATGATAATAGGTTAGATGACCAAAAATGGTGTAACAGATTGCCCCCCAGCGTGCGAGTGTTAGGAGCAAATCGTATGACCGAAGTACGTTGTAAGAACTCAATCACCAGACATCAAAAGGGAAGTCAGAGAGAGAAATGTGAGGTAGAATAATGTGCTGAAGAACTAGACCCTGAGGAGATGAGACTTACAGGTGCAACAAGTCTCTTTTTATGAGAGGGTACCTGTGCTAAAGGTGGCGGGGGAGGCATACCTATGCCCGCCGAGACAAAGTACAAAAGAATAGTGTGTCCAGTAAACAAGGGACCGAACCATAAAGTACAGCCGGCATAATCATGAGCTAGATAAAAATACAATGAAGAATCCCACATACATGTTGTGCCTGGGATAACAGCCAGGACTTATACAATAATATCCGAGTACATGAGATACAAATACAACCCAAATGCCCCCTGTAAATGGGGAAGGGCTCGCAAAATCTGACTGATACATGCAAATCAAAGAGGCGCTGCAAGCGGCTAAGGCTGACATCATCAAATATATGGAGCTACATCAAGGGCTGCAATGAAGAGGTCATCCGGGCATGTGGGGGGCTACCTGCAGGGCCACCCCCTCATGAGGGCTGAGACATCTCACACACACCCGGGCATCACCAATAGTTGCTGCTGCATCACTGGACCATCAAGCATACGGATCTCGATCATGATGAAAGGAGCTGGAGTGGAGAAACAATCAAGTCAAAGGGAAATGAGAGATCCCTTTGCCTAATCCGAGGCACCGAACAAGAGTGGAAGCTAGAACCAAGGTACATCGCTCTCTAGACCTGTCTTCTAGAATGAAGGAGCTGATGTCAACAGAAGGAGGTCCGTCGTAGGTGAGGCAATGAGATATCCTCAACTAAGGCACGAGAGAAAATAGTAGAGTGACTGACAGACTAATACCAATGATGATGATGGAATGGAGGGGACTGAGTAGCAAATGGACGACTTCCCTTGCTAGAGCATAAAGGACATGAATGACATGGTAGCGACTGACACAGTATCATGAGGGATAGGGGACAGTGGGACTGACAGTCATAATGTGAGACACAAGAGAGAGACCAAGAAATGAAGGATGGAGGAATATAGCGGGGTACAAACGGACTCAGGATAGACACCATGAATGTGATGATAACTCAACTTGGATGCTCTAAACAAGGGCGACTTGATGGTGCTGCCGCATAGTAAAGGTCCAATGGGGGACCATGAAAACATGAGTACGAGATGGTAACTCACGACGAACATCAACACGAGCATGGATAAGTATGGAGGCCAAATGGTGCCCCTAGTATGAGTGTTGCAAGTGAAGAAATTCTATTTTGAGGAGAGTTATGGTTGAGGGGCATAGGTTCCCCCAAGCATGTTGTGGTCATGCCAAAATGTATTTAGAAAAAGGGGAATCTAAATACATTTTAATGATGTGGTGTTCCATTTGTTTTCATTATGGTTTTGCAGTTTTGAGAAAGGAAATGGAGGATTACCAATCTCTTTTAGTATTTCATATATGAAGCAAATGGACTTTAAGTTTTCGGGCTGGCATACCTGGTGTCACTATCCCAAAGAGAGGATTTGGAGATAATGAACTGATGCTCTCCTAGAAAACCCATAGGTTGGTCAACAACAATGTCTAAGAGATTGGGTTGCTGATGGAAGATGAGGGAATGATAAGGGTATCATACCTAGAGTGATCTGAAGTGATATGGGACTCTAGAGGTTATTTGAAAGGTGGAAGAATAATGGTACTAAAGTCGGCATGACCAGATACACTAGGAGAGTTGTGGAGAATTGCTTATCTTGGTCTCTCAAATGTGGGTGCCCCCTTACCCAAACATTGGGTTTCAATGTAATGGCCACAAGGTGTATGTGGTGTGAACGCATGGGTTTGATGTAAGGGGGAATAGATAAAGTCAGGGGTGGGGATTTCTTCCATAATGTCGTCATCGTGATAGAATATGGGGTGACTGGTGGAAGAAAGACCACCTGACGCGGCGAAGCTACCTAACTCATCATCATGAGAAGAGAGGTTCACATGTGCATCATCACAAGGGGTGACAGAAGAGTAAGTAGATAAAGGATCTACCGATGTTGAGCCCAAGGTGATTGCTGAAGGACGGTCAAGCGAAAAAATAGGGGAGGATTCAAAAGGAATGTTCCCCGAGGGTCACATGGATGATGATAGGTAGAAAATGTTGGACGAAGGCTCCGTCATCTCGACATCAGAAGGGGGGATGTCAATGGGAGCAGTCATGTCTGGTAGTTTTGCCAAAGCAAAATGCGCAAATATGGGAGAGGTGGACTCATTGCGCTTGGCCTCGAATTGGCGGACCACGGCTAGAGAGGTGTGGAAGTCCTCAAGGTGGGGACAAAGGTGGGTGCAATGGCCATGGAGGTCACACAAAGCACAGGGGTGGTTGGTGTGAATAGTCTGGGGGTTCGTGGCTGCGGTTGCAAAAGGAACAAAGGCTTCTGGGACCGGGGACTCAGGGAACGCGACATTAACCATGGGCTTGAGATGAAGCAATTCAGGACAGGTATGGGTGGCCTGACTGACAATATCACACAAAGCACACTAGATGGTATGCTTTGGAGGCTGAGGAGGGGAATGATTTTTCAAGGCAGCCTTGTCCTTTAATGCCCCCTTGCGAGCTTTCCCCTTCTTACCCGAAGCGGTCGCAACAGGAGGTGGTTCCTGTTGAGGTGATTGAGGCACTATTGCGGCGGGAGAAGTTTTGGGGACCGGTTGAACTGGGGTCAAAGAAAGATAAGGTTTGGGTTGACCAGGCAAGGTTGGGGCTGGAGGATCAAGGTACCAGACGGGAATCCCAAGGGTCAGGTTAGGAAGAGAGAGGGTGGCCATGATAGGTACCGTGTACACTCTTGGTGGGGGAGCTAGGAACGGTATCTGACCAGAGGGGTAATGGCCAGGTGGGACGGCTCCTAAAGGGCAAAGGCTTGGAGGAACCGTTCCAGGAGGGTAAAGAGGCTCATGAATACCAGCTGGAGGTGAAGGGCTAGGAGTAGGTTGCGGAGAGCACGGTTGCTAACTAGCCGAAGCAGGTTGCTTGAGAGCAGCCCGAGACGATTGCATCATGCAAACATTTGATGAGCTGGGGTCGGAGACAGGAGGAGGAGGAAGACCAGGGAAGGTTCCAAGAAAAGAGGAGTCTTTGTAGACGCCAGGAGAGACACTGGTCAAGGAATCGACGGTTTTCTTATTGGCTACAGAAGAGATGGTCGTCTCAGGGGAGGTCTGAGACTCTGGCTCATGATAAGTCAACTGGTCAATGGTGACTATCTTTCCATTGTGAGGAAAAGACATCTTGCGAAAAACCGCAGATGGGACAGCAGACATGGCATAGGTGTAGCTTCGCCCCAAGAGAATGTTGTAATCTAGAGGGGTGTCGATGACTTCGATGTCAACGCAAACAGTCTTGCCCGCAAGAGTGATAGGACAATTACGAAAGAGGCCAATGGGATGGGAGGCATGGCCATCCCACGCTCGAAGGGTGATCGTGGAAGGAGCCAACTCAGGAGATCCACGTTGTTTCCAAACCGAAGTAGACATCACACAGGTGGATGCCCCCTCATCAATGATACACCGAGAAACATTAGCGTTCCGGATTTTGACTAGGATTTGGAAGGCTACGGAAGAAGCCAAAGGAGGATGCTCTGATTGATGGGCGTTGAAAACAATCAATTGGCCATCAACAGGATCTACAGTGCCCATGGCAGATAATAGAGCCTTCTTTTGGGAAGGGCACGACTGGAGGAGTTCCAATGTAGAAATGGAAGCAGGAGACTGCGCCAAATCATCTACTATGCTATACGAATGAGCAGCTCGACTAGAAGCATCATTTCAGCGTAATGGTCCCTTAAGAATCTGGGTATGAACCTCAAATTTGGGCTGAGGGATATGCAAGGGACCATTGGATGTTGAAAGAGGCTCTGTAGAACCTGAAGAAGGTGACTCGGGGACAGACAGAGCAGGAGGCTTGGGGTACTGAGGGGCCCGAGTTTGAAGGTTAAGGTCGACGGTTGGAGGTGGAGCAGAGTTCATCATGAGGATCTGGTAATTGGAGGAACCAGAAGGGGAAGGTTGAGTGGCCACCTGTCTATCAGGTGGTTGGGTAGCCATGAATCCCTGCTGTGCATCCACCTGCTCTTGAGGAGGCGGTGACTGCTGTTGCAGGGGTTGAGAAGGCCAGGGAGGCGGAGGTGCTGATGCTGGAGGAGCTGGAGCACTAAACTGCAGATACGAATAATAAGGGGGTTGGGTAACAGTATGGTGACCAGGAGGTTGGGCCAAAAGAGGAGGCATGTTGTATCCTAGATAGGTGCTACTAGGAGGGGAACAAGTGTGGGAGGTGCTGCTCCCTCCCCCAGGAAAACCATAACCCATGGGAGGTTGGGCATATGGATGAGAGAGAGTTCCAATGATACCGTCGGCGGGATGAGGTGCCCCCGGTGCATTGACACCACCGGGTCTGGGGAGATCAAGTAGAATGGTATAAACATAATCTGTCTAAGTGTAGATCAAGTCATATAATAACGCCAGTTGGAGGGCGGCTTCTTCAGTTTGGGGGAAGTGCGATGTGACATATTTCCCGATAGGAGGCAAGAGAGATCTAAGGAACTAGTCCATGTAGACACAGTCTTCGAAGGTAGGGGATTGACATAGGCTCTTTCTTCTCTGCCATTACTGGACATGATCGGATAGGCGAGTCGCAGATGATTGACAGAAAGAAGTCAAAAGTTCGATACCAGTGTCATAACGAAGGGGAAGCTGGAAGTAAGATAAAAAATCTTGGGAAAGAGTCGCAAAGGTGGTATGAGAGGAAGGGGCCTGATCAACATACCACTTAGAAGCCGCGCCTGTAAGAGTTCATTGGAACAACTGAAGACAGACAGAGTCATCGGTAATGGAGGTAGATGAACACCACATATGGATATATCAGACATGATTTGAAGGATCTTCTCCAGCAAGGCCTTCAAACTTTGGGATGTTAGAAGGGAGCTTTGTCGGCATAACAGGCCAACTAGCATCATGGTGTATAGGGTCATTTTTCAACCGGTCCAAATTGGGGAGGCTGAGGCCTACCATGAAGGGGAGCAAGGGCGCAGCCGAGGTAGTTCCTATGGCGGTTCCGCTAGTAGAAGTCCCAGAATTAGGGCCAGGATTACCGCAGGCGTTAGGCCCTGGACCAGATATAGTGAAGGTGACAGGGGGAGAACCGGAAGTAAAAGGAGAACCCAATGAACCAGAAGAGGAGTCAGAGTGCAGACTCAGGGTAGGACTAACTCGACGACGGCAGGACGGAGTAGGTCGATCGACCGGAAACTGAGGGTGAAAGCCAAGAAGTCTCTGGGATGTGCGCTTTTGGGGGCGCAATGATGACAACACAAACATGGCACGAGGGGAAGAAGAATGACCGACAAAGGCAGGGAGGTGCAGAATCAAGTGATTACAATGTCGAAACAAGGGCAAAAAGGTGCAGTGTCAATTGATTTTAAAGTCTTTTCCTGGCGGTGTAAACCAGCCTCTTCTTCGCTAGGGTGAGTGTGTGGCGTGCGTTAATTTTAATTTTTAAACCCTTTTTTTTTTTAGAGCAAGAGAAAAAGCAAAGGCAGAATCGAAAAGCCACGCCAGCAGAAGATATAAATAAATAATGAAAATTAACAACACCAATGCATCGATCTAACCAAAAAGGGGTTTCAAAAATAGTTCGATGAGATAGAAAAAAATATAGTCAAAACACACTAAAAAGAGGCCAATAGATCTAGGGTCGAAAGGGACAGGGATCTAAAGGAGAAAGCTGCTGAAAAGAGGTGCAGATCACAGCCAAGAGGCAGAGGCAAGGTGGCTGGAAAAAAGGAGGAAATTAGCAACAAGCAGAAGGGACAAGGAAGAGGCCCTAAAGGTAGATCCAAAAATCTTTAGAGGTGACGGGCATGGAGAAGAATGATTAAAGAGATTCAAAAGAGGTCAGATCAAAAGGGGAGCTGAACTCGAAAATACGTACACTCAAAATGTATAAAAATGTCTATCATCAAAAGGAGGGCCTGTAGGGGTGGCTATGTTCTACCTTTACAGATGAGCAAACAAGATTTAAAATAAAATTAAAACGAGTCAGACAAAATAAAAAACCCTCGATAGAATCTTCAAAACCTAGAAAAATTGCAAAATAGCAAAAATTACAAAGTCACAGTACCTGGACTTATTTTTCATAAAATGAGATATGGTTGAAAAAGACTGAGGCCCTGTTTCAAGCCAACAGCATCAAGTTTCAGGTGTCCCACCAAGAGATTTTCGGAAAATTTGAAAATGCCCCGCCAGCAAATTTATTAAACTATTACCTCAATAGTAATGTCAAACATGAAAGTTAGAAATTTTAATGTTTTAGGGTTTTATAGGTGAAAAACAACATGAAAATAGGAAAAAAAAAAGCTGAAAAGAAACCCTAGGGTCTGAAGTAGCTCGATATGCAAGAATATGAAAAACGACAGCGGTCGTAATTGAAAACCCGTGTGGAGTCGCCAATTGTTAGTATGAATCCTTTGTCAAAGTGTACGAAAAAAAACCACTTTAGCTACGCATAACTAATAGCCCTAACATCAAATATGGCTGCCAATATCTTCAGATCTGCAGTTCGTTGATCAAGACAAGAGCTGCAAAAAACCAGATCTATGCATAGAAAGACATTAAGCAGTAAAAAGAAGGTTTTTCTCCATATATCCAATAGACAAGACAAGAACAATTTTTGAAAGAATTTTTTGTATTAAGGGCACCTGGGAGGAAAACAAGAAGATGTTTCCAATTCTCCTCAATGGGATGGGTTCTTGGAAGTCCTCAGCACTTCAGATCTAGCATTTCTCTCTCCTTTTGGTGTAGAAAACCCAGACAAAGATAGAACTCAAAGGGAGCTCACACAACAAATAATGGAAAATATGACAATGATAATGGCTCAAAGTCAGACCAAGAGTTTAGATCCAGAGTGATCTAATAGGCAACAAAAGGTGAAGAATGGTAGGAAAAACCCTCGTATTTATAACAAAATATTGGGTCATTCTAGATCTTGGTGCATGATTAAAATAACATTAACCAAATCTAGATCCACCTTTTATGGAATATTTAATTATATTTGTTGGAGGGAAAAAGTATTTGACTTGGGTCAAATCCCTTTATTTGTGAATAATAAATAAATAAATGATTTATTTATCATTTTAAGGAAGTGGTTGAAAGACAATCAAATAAATAATGATTTATTTAATTATTTATGGGTGATTTAGTCATATTTAACAAGGAATATTATTTAAATAAGATTTAAATAATTAATCCCTAGAAAATAATAAGATAAATAAAGATTTATCTAATTAATTTCTTTGTTTTGGGTTAAACATGACCAGGAATAATAATTAAATTATTGTTTAATTAATTATTCCTTGAGGAAAACCAAACAAATATAGGTTTGTTTAATATTTCCTTTTGGGGTTTCCTGTTTAGACCATAAACAACCTAATAAATGTGTTTTATTAAGTTATTTTACATAGTGAAAGAAATTTTACTTAGGGTAAAATTGGTCTTACGTGGTGTACTTGGGTCCATCTAATGATAGTAGGTTAGATGACCAAAAAATGGTGTAACATGGACTTTACCCATTTATCCTTTGTTTGAGGTCTATCCCATAGGGTGCAAATGATATGCTACTCCTCATGCTCTAGAACCTACAAATCATTCAAGAACAAGCACAAAAACTAGTTGTACGACATATATGTCCCAAATGTTATCTTATTAGCATACATAATCTCATAAAGATAACATGAAATAAAATATTCAAGGTTATTAAGCAACACGTGAAAATTAGGCAAAATATGGTACTTATTTTATTGATAACATGTACAGAAAATAGTGGAGAAATCATCTTAGATCTACCACGACCTTGAGACAAACCGTCCTCCGGATTCGTCCAGCCCTAGCCTCACAAAGCTTCTTCCATAAATGGTGCACAAAGGATGTCACATAGAATGAGGGTTATCATCACAAGGAAACAAGGGTTTCCTGAAACCTGGGAAGTGCAGGAAGCACAGGGGAAATATCAGACTTGATCAGAGCTATAATAGGCTATAATTAAATAATATTATTTTTGTCCTCCCTTAGGCCATTCCCTTGAGGTTTATTTGTACTTCCTCAAATTAGTTTTTTCAGTTGGGAAACAATTAGGCCACGGGCTAGGGTAGTACAAATACAGGAAAAAACTGTAAACCCCGACTCAAAAATAGGGAAATCATATATTTTTTAATATTTTAAATAGAATATGTGAGTCAGTTATGGATGGACTGGCGTATGCACGCAGAAAAAATGGACAAAGTTGCGTATGGATTTTAAAATATTTTTTTTTGAGAAATGTGACCAAGTATAAATGGAAGGGTTGCCCAAGGCCAATGCATAATTCTTCAAGTATCTATAGGTGATAAATGATGCTATAACATATGCCCCCTAATATATGAGGTCAAAAAGGGTACATGATGGCCGAAATGTATTATGTGCATAGAAAGAACCTTGCGAGGACTACAAAGGACTTCCTCAGATTTCAGCCTACTAAAAACTAGTGATATAAATAAGAAAGATAGCTCATGTCTGAGGTTTGCATACCCATGCTCAGTGAAAGAAAATCACGTCCGCATATGAAATATGGATAGGATCCAATATGTATACAAGTATAACTGAAATGTAAAGTACATAGTGAATCATATGATCACTACCCGGAAGTATAAGTCAAAATGATGCCCAAGTATCACATATAAAATATTGATCAATGATGTTGCATAGATATATTATCACTAAATTCACAATTGAATCTCCAAGTACTAAATCATAAGTGGTGGAACAAATGGTACAACACACAACTTGGGTGCCAACATATAATATGTTGCTGTGATGAAACTACAACATATAAGGGTGGATGGTGTCACTAGCAGAAAACTGAAGGAGCTGTCAAAGTGAACCAAAGCATGTTGATGCAAGCCTGAGGTCTTCACCGATCACCATGGCACAATTCTACACAATGGGAATAAATGAGCCGATGTCAACCATGTTAGAAATCGTTTGATTACTGACCATTGAAGTATACTATTAACAAACATGAGACAACCCACTGATAATGATAATGAGTATCAAGGTGCCCCAGTACAATCTAACAAGTGTGAATAAATGAGTTGAAGTCAAACACTTGAGAGAATCTACCAATCAGGAGACATTGAAATATTCTCACTTTCGATAGTGAAGGATTCTGCCACTGATGACTACAAGCCCTAAGGTACTGAAAAAAAGACTCTAGATATTATTCCCGGAGAAATGAGTCAGAGTCGATGGGAAAATATTTGCTAGAAGGATGGCATTAAGGCATCCCACATCAGTCCAACACGAGTGTAACTTGCAGGCTGATATTTGGAAGGAATCAGATGAATAAAAGTAAAGTAACCAACCCAAAGTATGTTTTTGGCATGCAAAAAATGTAGCTAGCGCATGACAGAAACCCTATGAACCAACCAATAATGAAAGCTGACAAAGAGACGAGATATCCATCGATACGGTCAAATGGAAATCAAGGTACTGCACAAATCCCATGTGTGATAATGTAAGTTGAAGTTTAACACAATGGGAACCACTCAGTCAAAGACCCATGATGTTGATCAAATGATAAACACAAAGTCACCTATCAATGATGTAAATAGGGCTAGGGTGCGACTCTAGGTTTACTCTCAGAGAAATTTTTCAAAGTCAATAAGAGACAAACCCACCAACAAGAAGTCAATGGAGACCTTCTCAACCCAACATGATCAAAGGACCAAATAGTTGATGTGATAGAACAAGATACTGACAGACTGAGATGGCCAACTAAAAAATGAGTCAAGAGACACAGTAGAAAGGCCGACTCACGTTAATTTCCCTAAAACAAAAGCACAAATCATTTTGACTATGGAAAAAAATGATAACTCTGTATAAGTTTGTCATGCAGGAGGCATAAAAAAACCCTCCATATGATTGGAAGAGATAACCAACCGAGAGAGTACTGACTCGATAACAAATTTATGGCTTCTCCTAAGTCAAAAACTAAAACCATCCCAAATGGAGAAAATACTTAGCTTTTTTATGCTTTGTTCAAGGGTGACACAACTGACACTATAGCTACCATCAAGTATGGATGTATTGTCCCATTCTCACTCTTTTTCAAATATATATATTTTTTTTCTTTTTCATATTTCAAATCCAAAAAAAGAATAAAAGAATGCCTATAATAGAATGGACAGAGTGAGTGTTAGTATACAAATGAACTAGTTCCTGGGATAGGAACAATCCTATGCTCAATGCAAGGTGGTGAAAACTGGTAAGTGACACTCAAGGGGATGTTCCATCCATGGGTAATGGTGTCAAGTTGCAAAGTATAAGTGATTTCATGGTTAACTTTTGCAAAAATAAATGGTCAAAAGAGGGCTTAAACATGAGTCCAAATAAAGTCGGCTAAAGGCTAAGATAAACAAGTGGTCAATATGCAATGTAGCAATACAACTTGACAAAAAAATATGGGAGCCTCTAAGGTATATGGACAGAATAAAGATAGAAAAGAAGAATAAGAATGAATCTTCAATGCATAAGTCATGACAACACTAAAAAGGACTCATGAGCCTACATAGATTGCAACATGGGCGACTAATGCTAGTGAGGAACTAACTAGGAAGCCCATGTAAAGGATGACTCTACCATCATATCAAGATTTAAAAATCGGTGAGTGAAGTTGGTTAAATAGTCATAACATGATGGCGTTGACCCTATGCCAAGTGATAAGAATGGAGTCTTGTATGAAAATGTGCAATGGAAAGTGAATTCCCTAACCTATATGCCAATTTTAGAATCAAATACCTGCCATGACAGGTCAACGGTCATGGATCTAAAGAAAAATTATAAATATCTCAAAATCACCAGAATGTACCTGAAAATATCTTTTCCCAACACTTACAAGCCAAAAGGTTAAACAACCTTAAACAAATTTGAAAAATAGACACAACAAAATTACGAAAAAATTTCAAATTCTGGGCATAAATAAACATGTTTTACTCACATATGGTTATTTTTGTAGTGCAGAAGTGGAGAAAGAGCTTTGGAGAAAAAAACTTCCTTCTTGTAAATGGAGCAACCGACCACCAAATCAATCCAAACCAGTCAGGTAAGCTTCATACTCAACTTGTTTATCAATTTTATTATCATTTAAAGCAAATTTTTGCGGTTTTTTACCGTAGGAAAATATATTTTTCTTGAAACCCTCTGTGTATATGTGAGTTTGTCATGAGGAACTCACATATAGATGCGACTATGTCCGAATGAAGTCGTGTATGCACAGAGCGGAATTCAAAAATTGATATTTGATGGGTCAATTGATGAAAATTTTCAAGATGACTATTAGATGGAGGGAAAGATAACACAATGCAATAGACAATGAAGTCATGCAGGACCAACAATCATTGGATATCCTTCAAGATTGCGGATTGTTAAAAAATTTCAAAATGAAAAATATGAAAACTAACACCCGATTACTCGAGATGTTGGTTAATTATTGGGAATCAAATGAAGAATAATTCATGATATACCATATTCCATTAAGGATTGAACTTGAAGACATATATTTCATAAATGGACTTTCTCGGAGGAGAGAACTAGTTGATTTGCATGGTAAGCCCATAGGAGGGCCTAATGTAGATGATTATGTCTAAATACACTATGTAGATGGTGCAAAGAAGGTGGGGACATATATCCCAATCAAATATGTACGTGAATTGTACATGAAAATCATTATTTTCACTATTGATAGAGAAGCAGGATCGACATCCCTTCACCAAGCCTCACGAACTCACATGAGTCTAGCAGTCGATTGCTTGGCCAAACTCTATGATTGGTGCACAGAGTTATTCACAAATCTAAAGAAACAATTGACTTCTATCTGGCATGCAAAAAAAAAACATTTTGGATATGGTACTATTCTCTTATATTCTTCTTTGAGAGAGTCCAAGGGCTTGGGCCCAAGATCATCTCAACCATCAGTAGCCAATGAGATCCAAGGATAGCTAGATGGGCAGACTTGATGAAGAGACTGGGGGGAATTGAGGTTCCCCACACTACATGGGATGATGAGTTCTTCGAGTAGTGGGGAGAACATTTCATCTCAGTAGAGGACTATCCCTATGATGGGATGGATTTTAGAGTAGATCCTAATTTGGTTCTTCCACCTGGAGAAACATGGGGTGAAATTGGTAAGATTGCTCAATGATTTTTTGATTATGTTATTTTTATATTTTTTCAAATTATATGAAAATGAAAAATTATTTTTATAGGACAATATGACTTACAAAAATTTAATGATCATGATGCAGACATGGGACCGGTTAGGCCTAAGGGCTACCTGATACATAAGTGCTGCAGAGGAGAGGCAGATGATGTTGAAGACCCAGGAAGAACTCTCGATGCCATCTAGAGAAACTTGGAGAGTCTGACTCGCCAAGTACCCATGGAAGCTATAGAGGATCTTCCTTAGGCTATGCAGAGGAGAGTGGTTGGAGTACCACGAGACTGGGTGCGGCTATTCCACCGTGTAGCTATTTCCATTGTGTTCTTCCGGAACACACATGTTGGGTAGGGTCCTCAGGGATAGATTTAGATTTGATTAGATGAGTGTATTATTAATTTTGATGACAAACATGATGGGAGATAAGCCAAAATTTTGTAGGACATGATGGTCCAATTTTTGTATATTTTGAACACTCTGATATATATATGTATGTATATATATGTATGTATATATATATATATATATATACATATATATACATATATATATATATATATATATATATGTATGTATATATATATATATATATATATATATATATAGATATATGTATGTATGTATATATATATATATATATATATATATATATATATATATACATATATGTATATGTATACATATATATATATATATATATATATATATATATATATATATATATATATATATATATATATAGATATATATATATATCTATATATATACATATATATATATCTATATATATATATATATATCTACATATATATATATATATATATATATATATATATATATATATATATATATTACTTATATGATGTGATTGTCCCAAACGTATAATAACAAATGATGTTTTTAATGCTTTCAATGTATTGAATGATTATTGTGCCAATCTAGTGCTTGATCAGCTAATGAATCTACTAACCAATTATCAGATCAAGGAATGAAAATGAAAGTAATAAATTGAAATGAACTTTGCAACAACACACTCTAAAAAAAATCGATGCAAAAATGGGTCTTTAAGATGATATGTGTTGTTTAATTGTGAAACCACCAGTTGTGAATAAAAGTAAACTACTAATGAATCAACACCAAGAGATATTGCCTCTGAGAGTAGGTTGACTACTGGAGTGTATTCTACCACATTTTTTGAAGGACCAATGCATACACCCCTTCAGACTAACAACTAACCAGAGTCAGGGAAGCCAGGTTCTGATTATGTCTACTAACACCATTGAAAAAGCCAAAATGACTCATCTCATCGAATAATAACTGCCAATGTAGATCAAAATCATCAAAGTCATACAAAAAAAATTGATAAATATACATGTACAAAAATACAATATATAAAACAAAGAAAATGCTACACCAGAGCCTAGGCATAATACTTCTTCAGATAGAGCCCATTTCTGGGCTCTACCAGATTGTTTCCATCAAAATCAACCATGGTGTAAGCTCCCTTTTCCAGGACGTTCTTGACAATAAAGGGTTCATACCACATGAATTTGAACTTGCCTACCCGAAAATAATCCTTCTCTTGGGCATAAACCAAGACAAGGTCACCTTTAGAGAAAATCATAGGCTTGATTGCATTATCGTACAGAACCTTCACTTGTTTCTTATGAGCCTCATTCATCATAGCTGCATCTTGGCGCTGCTAATCGATATGTTCTATATAGAAAAGGTGTTCTTCGAGATTATATGTTTGAGGAAGAAGCTCAATTTCTAGCATAAGGGAAGGAATTTCTCATTCTACAAGAAATATAGATTCAAATGCATAAACTAGTTGAAATAGAGTGAAACCAGTTGCAGTATTTATAGACATCTGGTATTCCCAAAGTGCAGGGTACAACATGACATGCCAATTGGATCGAGATTTATCAATTGTCCATTGAAGGATAGTCTTCAAGGAATTTTTAACAACTTTAATTTACCCATTTTCATGAGGATAATAAGGAGATGAACTCTCCTGCAGAAAACCCAAATTGAGAGCCAATTAAACCATCATATTGTTCTGAAAATTACTTCCATGGTCAGTGACAATCTCTTTGGGGATACCAAAGTGATAAATGACTTGGTTGAATAGAAACAAGGTTGTTGTCTCACCATCACTCGCAAAAGTAGGCATAGCCTCAACTCACTTCGTAAAGTAGTCTACTGCTAAAATAATGTACTTATGATCCTTAGCTGAAGGTGGGTTACAAGTAGTATAATCAATAACCCACTTTGTGAACGGACCGATAATGACGACAGGAAAGAGTGGAGCTGGATGAGCACGCATCTTCCGAGTATAGAATTGATAAGGATGACACTTTTTGATTGCCTCAAGACAACCTTTAAAAATCGAGGGCCAAAATTATCCTGCACACAATATTTTTTGGGCTATAGCAAACCTAGATAAATGACCACCAAAAGCTCCACTATGGAAATCATTCATCACAACCTCAGCTTCTTCGAGAGACAAGCAACATCTAAGGCTCTAATCAACCTCATGATGATATAGAGTGTCACCGATAACCATATATTTTTTAGCTAACTAACAAAACTTTCAACGCTCATATTTCGAGAAATCTAAGGGAAACTTCATAGTCTAGAGATAAAAAATGAGATCTCCATACCAAGGACCCTGTGAAGAAATGAGGAAAATATGTTCATTAGGGAATGAATCTTCATAAAAAATCCCTTCTCTATAGGGAAACTCAGAAATAAACTCCGCAAATACCAAATAATTTTTGGATTTGGCAGATAAGAATTCAAGATCAAACTCTTGCAAAATGATAATCCATCGATTTTATTTTCCCCCAATCACTTTCCCACTAAGAAAAAATTGAAATGGATTAACTACCGCCAAAACATAAGTTTTGTGAAGAAGGATATAATGTCTGAGTCATTAGACAACATTGACAACTGCAAAAGCTAGTTTCTCAATTGGAGAATACTAGACTTCAGGACCCACCAAGCCTTGACTAAGGTAGTATACAACATGCTCACAAAGAGCATCATGTTCTGAACCAGAACCATACAAATGGTAGCTTCTGCTGCAGTGAGATACAAGAGGAAATCTCTGCCATAATCAGGTGGACTCATTAATGGAGAAAAGGTCAATGCTTTTTTCAAAGCATCAAACGGGCGTTGAGCAAAGTCATCCTAGAAAAATGGAACTCCTTTCTTTAAAAACATCATAAATTTCTTTGTAATCTTGACATAATTCATGATAAATCTCCTTAATAAATTGGCTTTGCCTTGTAAAATTTGAAGTTGGGATTGAAGATAGGGGAGGAAAATGAAGTATTGCCTCAACCTTGAAGGGATCTACTCGAATCCCTTTCGTAGACAAAATTAATCCCAACAACTGACTGGATGTGATAGCGAAAGTGCACTTCTTAGGGTTCAACCAAATTTTATAATAATGACACTCTTCAAAAACTTGATGAAGGTGTGAAGGATGATCAATTCTCTTGTGATAACGAGCAACTAACTCATCCAAATATGCCTTGATAATATGCTTGATGTTGTGGAAGGCATATGACATAGCTCGTTGAAAGGTAGCTCCAACATTTTTAAGGCCAAAAGGAATATTTTTGTAAGAAAAGGTACCCCAGGGGCAAATAAAGTAGTCTTATGTTAGTCTTCAGGACAAATAGTGATCTAGTTATATCCCGAGAAACCGTCCATGAAGGATAAGATTTCATGCCCCGCACACTCATCGATAGTATGATCTCTAAATGGTGTGTGGTAGTTATATTTAGGACATACCTTATTCAAATCCCTGAAATCAATGCAAAATTATATTTTTCTTTATTTCTTGTCCACAGAAACTGGATTCGAAACCCACTCAATTAAAGGAACGAGGTATATGAAACCCTCCTTTAAATGCTTCTCAACCTCGACTTTGATAGCTGCAGCATTCCTAGGGTTGAAAAGATAAAGATTTTGTCGAATAGGCTTATAATTTTCATAGGTATTTATCTCATGCTAGAAAATAGATGGATCTATACCATACATTTCCTCATAAGACCAAGCAAACAAATCCTGAAATTCTCGAAAGAGATTGGTGTAAGTTTGAATCTCTTTAGGGGAATATTCTGTTAGCCACCTATAAAATTTGTCATATAAAATGGTGGCTAAATCATTTTTGAAGCCTTCAAGAAACATTTTTTATTACGAAATTGTTAGTTCATGAAGTCTTATGAAGATAACTTATCCTCGAGTTAATCTTCATTGCTATTTCCCTTTCGAAGTTGAAAATCTATTGTTTTCCTGAAGAAAATACTGCTGCAAAAACTCCAATTTTCCCTCATTTTTCCCCTCTTTTCACTCATAATTAACCTTCATTTTATCCCCTTTCTCCCCATAAAATTCCTCTATTTTTTCTCATTTCCCATCTTCCCTTCATAAAAACCCCTTTGATAAGGTTTAAAAGTCCTTTTTTGCCTTATCAGAAGCCTTCAATCGCTTTGAAAATCCTTGAAAAATCATAAAAATCAGTCTTTTTAACTAAAGGACTTACCCCCCTTTGGTTAAGCTCCTAAACCACTTCCCCACCATATAACCCAGATCCTTGCAATCGGGTGCTAAACATTATATAAACCCCTCCCCGATGCGAACTTTCCTTTATATTCTATTTAAAATCACATTTTTTATATTATAACGTAACCCGCCAGTGCATTGGTTGAAACGAATCCCGATCGTTGATCTTAAACCAATCAACAATCGGCGAAATCTCGCAACTGAGATTTCATTGGGTGTGTTTGAATATTTTATTTCCCCCTCCCGATTAGTGATCTCCTGATGGGTTCTCAGCTATTGATATCCCCTGCGAGGCCCGGATCCGATGGCCCACATCACTCTAATTCATAAGCCCATCCCTCCGCCTTTGGACCTCCGATTCATTCCCCACCATTGATCTAATCCTCAGATCAATGGCTCTCGTTCAATCGCATCGGCGCTCTGCTCCATTTTCCCCACCGATCACAATCTTCCTATTGCATATGGGTCGTCCATGCATCAAGATCTGACAGTCCAGATCAGAGCCCTCACCCTTTGTTAAAATTCATGAACACAGTGTATAAAGTTTTAAAATAGATCTCCGTCGTTGATCTCTGTAGATCAAAAACTCACATTTACTCATTCTCCGCCCAACCTCTACCTCATATGTCATTACATTAACCCCGAGATTTAATCTGGACCGTTCATTCCTTGATCCAACGGTACATAATCATCTCGATAGGCCCAAATCTATTGGGTCCTACCCTTCCCAGATCAAATCTCCGTCGTCTATTTCTTGATCTGACGGTCCAAGTTAATACCTCCTTGGCTCTGCCCCACCTGTTATCACCCGAGCATCTGTTCTTTATCGCACTCTCTCCACAGTCGTCCGATCTAAGACCCTTGATCCGACGGCCGACGCACTATTTTGCGTGATTTTTAGCCTCAAGATTAATGAGCCAAAGTTACGCAATATGGGCAGTTTTAAAAGGCCACGTGTCGGCCAGTAACGCATATTACGTTCAAAAAGTTAAAACCGCTCTTCCTCCATTTTGCAGCGTGAAAAAAGTGGTTTCTATGGTCGAAATTGCTTTCCCCCATTTTTATTGCATTTCATCGCGTTTAGTCTCCACGGTTGATCTCTGCAGATCAACGGACCCAGTTTAATCTCGCATTAGTTCATCACCCTCCACCCATCCTCCAAGGGCCTTCATCGATCAAACTCCATCATTTATCTCCGTGGCCGATCTAATCCAATGGTGCATAATCCTCTGAGAAATGCCAAGTTTCATTAACACCTTTTTCACTGCTGATTAAGGTTTTTGCCCATTTTTCTTTGTAATTTCCCAATTTCATTATAAATTTGTTCCTTCTACATAATATTTTCCCGGATTTATCACGACCATTGATCACTATGCATCAACGGCTCAGACTTAATCTCTTGCACCGTTTGTTCCAACCGCCTTCATTTTTTACCCCCACGAGAAAATGTCCACCGTTGGATACTTTCATCCAATGGTCACGATCCAAACCTAAACCTCTGAATTAGTTGAACCCATCCTCGCAGGATTTTTCTAATTTCGTTTGTTTGTGCAGGTCTTAATGGTTTTTATCAAAAGTTTTAAAAGAGTATTGAAGGGCAGGGATGACGATCCCCCAGGCCTTTATTCATCAAAGAGATTGTTCCACATGGTTTCCCATCCAAGTTTACCGGTGCCTCATGAGCACTGATGCCATCATAAGAACCCTGTAATGCCTGCACATCAACAAGACACAACAAAATTTAATCAAATGAAGACTATCAGTGTTAAAGAATAAATTCACAGCAAAAACCCATGTTTGAATATTTTAGCATGGTTTAGAAGGATTAAGGCACACACTCAACAAATTAAAAGCCTAATCCACAGTTAAAGACATCATGAAGGCCGAAGACACAGATTAAGCCTAATCAAACCTAAACATAGAATTCAAGTAAATTAAAGGTGTTTTAGGGAAGGAAAAAGCATTTCAACAATCTGAGAAGCCTCCACTGCCACATCAGAGGCTAATTGAATCCTCTCAGCTGCCAAAGCCACCTGTAGCCTCAAAGCATTCAAAAGAGGCATAGTTATGACCAGAACAGAAGATATTTGCTCCAATACAACAGAGTAGTTATTTCGAATCAAAGAAAACAATTTAGACTGTCAGCAGAGTTATTACAAGGATAATACAGAGCCTTAAAGTCAACAAAATATTCCGAGCAAGATTAATACTTAATGTAAATCAATTAATACAGAGGAAATATCGGGAACCTTCTCCATTGAGCCCCTCAAAGGCTAAGAAGCATTAAACTGTATTAATTGAACCTAATATATTTTTTCTCTCATTCCACCTCCTCATTTCCCTATAAAATCTTCTTGAGGAGCTCATTCTAAAGGGTTGATTGCAGAACTTTGAAATATACTTGTGCTTGAAATTTTAGACATTTAAATAGTGTTCATAGGC
Source organism: Pinus albicaulis (assembly GCA_034641835.2). Classification (NCBI taxonomy): domain Eukaryota; kingdom Viridiplantae; phylum Streptophyta; class Pinopsida; order Pinales; family Pinaceae; genus Pinus; species Pinus albicaulis. The sequence goes on along the minus strand of CM076575.1, from coordinate 1,948,645,135 downwards.
TCTTGAAGCTTTGTTTGTGATCAAATAAGTTAGGCTAAGAAGAGAAGATGATTTCTGAACTGAAACATAGGACTTGAAGAATGTAACTGGTTTGACATCAATAAACAACCTGATTCTTGGGATCCTGGTCTATATCACTGGTGAAGTGCTTATTTCTGTGTTATTGTTTTCCTTTCATGTATGCCATTTTTTCCACTTATTCTCTGATAAAGAACAACAAGCATAGAGTTAGGATTTACTGTTTACAGTACCCTTCTTTGACTGATAATCTTTATCTCAATGTTTTCCTCCAAGTTGTGTGTTTAAGAATATCTTAAGTTAAGTGTAAACATTATCGAGGAATGTTGGTTTGCCCCTGTCTTGATGTGAGAATATTGAAAAGAAGTTCTTGAATGTTATTTTCATTACGTACTCAGTAAATCTAGACTAGGAAGGTTTATGGTTTGCCCTATCTTCTAGTTCTTTCTTCAAGGTAATTTTGAAACTTTCCCTAAGAGTATGCTCAAAGCAGTTTAGATTTAAAAGTATCTTATCTGATCTTAGGCTGCACTTTTTTTTTCTTATCTATTTTTATCCCTTCTGAAAGTAATTATGTGTATTACTAGATTGTGTGTCTGATAAGTTAGCTTCAATACGAACTTGTCCAAAGAAGTCTATGGTTAGCCCTGTCCTTTGGTCAGTTTTAAACAGTTACTTAAAAGGATTTTCTTGTTTGGAAAGAATGATAAATCCTAGTTGAAATTATTGTCTTTTTCCACCCCTTCAACACTTATATTTTTCCATTCCATCATTTAATCCAAAAGATCTTGTGATATAGATGACTTTCCCCTTGGACCACTCTTGAAATTGTTGCACAATTAAACCTTTTTATGACTCCATGGCCCAATGGGCTAAAAACCAGCTTCATATCTATCCTATCAGCCAAATATTGTTTTGATTGCTTGCAACTTCACACATTTGAAACTCTTTCATTTAGGACTTTTGACTCAACTAAAAATCATGCTCAACCATCCAAAACCAAACAAAAACCCTTGTTCTTAATAACTAGCCTAACATCACACATAAAAGCCTTAAAGATAAATCAATATTTGCAATTATTAGATAGATCCCTCTTTGGATTCAGGAGGGCTAGATCCTTGAATCCCAAAGTGGTTCAAGTGTTCTCTCCGTAGCTTCGGTCTCACCAATCTGCTAAAATTACGGGGAGCTAACATTTTTGGCGACTCTGCTGGGGACTTTGAGTATTTTTCATCCTAGATACCTTTAAATATCTCAGATTACTCTTTGATTCAAGATATTGTTTAGTGAGTACAAGTAGCTCTCTTCAAGCACTACCAAGCAAATGGTAATCATGATAAACTTATTTAAGTCAGTGACTAACTAAGGAAACCTTAGGATTCTCATAAGAGCTTATCAAACCTTGAAGGATCATCTAGCTTAGCCATAAGAGTAGACTCTCCTTGTCTCATCACCGTAGCTAATGTTGAAATAGATTTGGGATACTTTTAGAACCCATAGGACTGAAAAAACTCAGATAACCCAAAAATATTTGAAGATTGTTATTTAAATAAACATGGTGGTGGACCATAAAACCGTTTACCTCCAAAAGAGCTAAAAATTTCCACCTGGTGACTCCACAATCCTAAACAGACCTTAATACTCCATTGGCAAGACCCATTATCATCATAATATCATAAAAACTCAGTTAGAAGGCTTTAGGATTAATGTTTTCCTATTTAAAATATCAGTTGGCCTCTTAAATATTTTCATATTTGGTTAAAATTTTCTTGTTTAGTTGGGTCTGAAAAACACAGGATAGTGGCTCCTAGAAAGATTCACACTAGAGCCTATCTTGACCCAGATCCTCCTAAGATAGTTGATAACCCTGAAAGAATCCTTAGAAAGTCTCCTAATATTAAATTTTCAATTGTTTTTAGATCACCCTTTAGAGCTAATTCTGTTCCTGAAAACCTTGCAGCTCTACAACAATCACAATTTGACCTAATAAATCCATTTATAACTAGGTCGCTTGATGATTTAGATCAGATAGATTCAGAGTCTTCACTTTCATCCCCGGACAGAAGTGAACATCCTAGTAGCAGAGAAACTACACCACCTGATTTACATTTCCTTCACAATTTAGGTGTCTCTCATCCAAGATCAGCTCAAAAATATATTGTTGGTACATCCACATCTGTTCTTCGTACATCCAATGTCCAAACCACTTCGCCCCAACCCACTTTCTCTCTTGTTAATCCACCTCTTGTAAATCCACCCCCACCTCTTATCATGGCAACATGGTATGCCCCGTTGGTCCTTCCTTTACCATTAGTCAATCTTCCACATGACTATCAATCCAAGATACCATTGTATGATGTCGGTAATGCTAGTACTGCTTCACAACATGTGGATAAGATGAATGAATACTTTGAAAGAAATGAAATCGATGATGAAGCTGACAAACTTAGAATATTTTTTTAGAGTTTAGAGGAAGAAATAAGAAAATTGTTTAAAGGCTTAACTCCTCACAGTATTAATGATCTCCAAGCCTTCCATCAATTATTATTAAACAAATGGGAAGTGAATAAGAATCCTCTCCAAATACTTTCAGACTACAAGAATCTCCACAGAAACACTGGGGAAAGTGTACAAGCTTATTGCACCAAGTTTAACAGTGTTTATAATGCTCTTCCCCCAGACTTAAAACCTCCACAAGGCTTATCTTTAAACAAGTTTCCTGAAGGATTTGATCTTGAAATAGCCTATCATCTGAGAGAGAGAGATCCTTTGACTCTTGAAGATATGCGGAGCTCTTGCAGTGGAAGTTAACTTAATGGAGAAAAGAGCAAGATTGAAGAATAAGAATAAAGTGTCCTTTAGAGAGGAATCTACGCCTTCCACATCTAGCTCAAAGATGGAGAGAATGATGGAGGAGATGATGAAAAATATGAGCATACTTGAGAGAGCACAATCAAGTCAAAACCAAACATCTCCTCAAAACAGAAATCAAAACCAAAATCAGAATTTTAGGAGAAACCAGCCTCAAAACAGACCAAGGGAGGATGATCAACAGATCACTCCTCCTTTTCATCAAACCTATGTAAGTGAGGTTGAAGAAACAAGTGAAAAAATAGAGGAAGATGGCATCAACATGCTGGGAGTAGATAATGATGACTTTGAAGTTCATTACAATAGGAAACAAGGTCTATATACACCCTACGATGACAAGAGAGCAGAAGACAAATTTTATTATCAAGAAATGGAAAATGTCATCATAGAGTCTCAAAAGGAATATGACCTTAGGAGTAAAAGAAATCACGAAACTCCCAAAACTAAAACCTCTGAAAAATCTGCACAAAACAACACTGTAAATAAACCCAATGTTACAAAGCAGAAAGATAAAACAGTGCCTGTGAATTCTGATAAAAACAAAGAAAAAAGCACTCAAAACAATGAAAAACAGAGTGCATACCTTAGTAGTGTTAGCACCTCAGCTAATGCTCCTGTTAAAACAATTTTGAAAAATGTAAATAGAGGAAATCAACAAACTGACTTTGCTGATAGAGTAGTAGTTAATAAGGCTAAAACAAGCACTTCAAAGAATTAGATTCCTTTTAGTTTGGAGCAGGAAATTGCCAGAATCAAAATCTCTATTCCTCTCACTGAATTAGCTTCCCCGAAGGTATATAGATCTCAAATTTTGAAGGATTTTAACATAGAAGAGAATAATGACACTGTCAATCTTAACGATGACCAGCCAGAGCTCATATTTATTCCTAATATTGAAGGTAGATATCAAGAGGGACCAATTCCTCCTTTTTATGTTATTTTAAATGTTCATGACAAGATTTTACATAACGCTATGCATTATTCAGGGGCCTCTCACAATTTAATGCCCAAAGCTATAATGGAGAGCCTAGGCCTTGAAATCACTAGACCTTACAAAGATATTTACTCCTTTGACTCAAGCAGAGTGAAATTTTTAGGATTAATCAAAGACCTCTGTGTTAACTTAGCACAAATTACAACCAAGTGTTTAGTAATGGATATTGTTGTGGTTGATGTACCCCAAAATTATGGTATGTTGTTATCTAGGTCTTGAGGAGCTAAGTTACAAGTAATTATGCAAATGGACATGGCATATGTGACTATCCTTGTTTTTAATCAAACAAGAAGACTTTACAGGGAGTCTCATATGCAATACATGGTTACCAGCCAAGAGAGACCACACAACTCTCCCCTTTATTCTGTAAATACAGGCCTTGATTCCTTTATCCTTTTCAATGATGAAACATTCACTGAACAAGTTACCTTAATTGAATTAATGGCAGATAGAGAGGAGGAGGAAGACATCACAGAAGTGTCGAAACAGTTTGCTAAACCTGAAAACTACAGCAAACAAAACACAGGTCTAGAGATGCAAATCATCCATCCTTTGCTTTTAAACCTTGAGAGTCAAGAAATTAGTCCTCAACACAATGAAAAACCTGAGGAATTAAAACAAAGTGCTAATCTTCAAGAACAAACCGAAAGCTCACTTGAAGAGGATAGTAACCAAACTGCTGAACCAGAAACTAGTCCTCTTTGGAGTATGAACTTTGATGGGTCTTGCACTAGGAGAAATGTTGGTGTAGGTGTCTGGATATGTAACACTTCGAACAACCACATGGAAGGCTATTCCTATAGATTAAATTTTCAGTGTTCGAATAACATAGCGGAATACGAATCCCTTCTTTTAGGCTTACACTTGTTGAAGAAATTAGGAGCCAAGAGAATAAAAGTGCATGGGGATTCAGAGTTAATCATTAGGCAAGTGAATTGGGAATAAAATGCTAAACATCTCAAACTTAGAGCCTACAGGATTGATGTCATGGATTTATTGAAAACTTTTGAGGAATCCCAACTTATTCTTGTACCAAGAGAAAAGAATATCATGGCCCATAGTTTAGCCTTTGCTACTAGAACATGCGTAATGCCTTATGAAACCAAAAAATGCACAACTCATATTAAATTTAGACCAGTTGTCCCTGATAATGAGAAATATTGGCAAGTGTTTGATGCAGACAAACAAATAGAAGTCTTCCTGCAGTCCAAAAATGAATTTGAACTACCAAGTTCAAATTCAGACTATGAAACAGACTGTCCTGTGGAAGAAAATCTACTTGATGAAGAAGAAACCTCTCCAAATATGGCTGATGTAAATCTGTTGTCTAGAAAACTTGAAAACACAATAGAAATCAGTTCAGAGTTAGAAACAGAAGACTTAGAAACTTTTTGGTCTAACAGTTAAAGTTTTCCAAAAGGGTTGGCCCATTTAGAAGAGTTGTTTGATTTCAACGATGTGGCCAAGAAGCCAAAGCTGGAGCCTGTGGAAACTGAAGTTGAAGAGTGTAATATAGGAAGTGAACTAAAACCAAATATGATCAAACTATCTAAAACATTACTAGCTCACATTAAACTCAAATATATAGAGTCATTTAACGAATTTTATGATGTTTTTGTGTGGAGTTATGAGGATTTGAAATCCTATGACACTAAAATAATTCAGCACAAGACACCTCTCAAGGAAAACCAAAAGCCATTTAAACAAAAAATACGCAGAATAAACCCTGTTTAGTTACCTTTGGTTGATAAGGAAATCAAGAAAATGTATGAAGCTGGTATTATTGTCCCGATTATATATTCTAAGTGGGTGTCTAATCTGCTGTCAGTTAGGAAGAAAACAGGAGATATTAGGCTTTGTATAGACTTTAGAGACTTAAACAAAGCCTCGTTGAAGGACAACTACCCTTTACCCAATATGGATCATATTTTACAAAGGGTAGTTGGTTCTAAAATAATTTCTTTGCTAGATGGCTACTCAGGATACAATCAGATCTTAGTACATCTTGATGATCAATTAAAGACAACTTTTACTACACCTTGGGGCACTTTCATGTATGTCAAAACTACCTTTGGTTTAATTAATGCTAGTGCTACTTTTCATAGAGCCATAGACATTGCATTCTCAGAAGAATTGGGCTAATTCTTCATTATTTACCTTGATGATGTTAATGTTTTTTCTAAGATAGATGAAGAGCACTCAGAACACTTGAGAAAGGTATTCGAGAAATGCAGAAATTTTGGGTATATTTAAACCCAAAGAAAACACCTTTTGGTCTCCAAGAAGGTAAACTTCTTGGGCACATTATATCAGAAGAGGGAATAAATATATACCCAAAAAGGATTGAGACTATATTTCAAATCACTCATCCTCGAAAAATCAAGGAACTAAACTCTTTCATTGGAAAGATCAATTTCTTGATAAGGTTCATACGCAACTTGGTTGAACTTCTTAGGAACATAACAAACATGCTGAAAAAGGAGCAAGGAGTTAAATGGACCTTGGAAGAAAATAAGTCTTTTGAGATGGTAAAACAATTTTTAACCAAAACGCTAGTTCTAGTAAGTCCTGATTTTTCAAAAGATTTTTACATTTTTTCATTTGCATCAGAACATACAATAGCTGTTGTCCTATTGTAGAAAAATCCATAGGGACAAGAGTAGCCCATTTCATTCTTTAGCAAGGCATTGAGAGATGCTCCTCTGAAGTACATCATCATGGAAAAGCAAGCTTTTGCTTTGGTCAAGGCTTTAAAAGACTCCAGGGTATACATTTTGCACTCCCACATCATTGCCTTTGTCCCAAATTCAGTTGTGAAAGACATTCTAACACAAGACCCAGATGGTAAAAGAGGTAAGTGGATAGTTGTGATACTTGAATATGATTTAGAAATCAAGCCCAATAAACTCATTAAAGGCCAAGGACTAGCTAGATTAATGGCTAAATCCAATTTTGAAGTTCTTGATATAAATATGATAAATGCTTTAGATGAATAAGAGGAATTGTCAACTCCCATTGTTGAAGACCATTTTATGAATTCCTCTTGGTATGCTGATATTCTATATGTTTTTCTCAATCTTAATACACCTCCTGGTTTATAAAAAACAAAGGTAAGGTTTTTAAAGTTAAAAGTTGTAAACTACTGCATTATAGATAAGTATCTTTATTGGAAAAATGCAAGTGGGATATTGCTTAAATTTTTTCCTGAGAATGATGCAGAGAAGGTTAAGCATGAGTTCCATGAAGGAGAATGTGGAGGCCACCTCTACTGGAAGACAACAGCCAACAAAATCCTTAGAGCTGGTTACTATTGGCCCACCCTCTTTCTAGGTGTACATAAAATTATCATTGCCTATAATAAATGCCAACTTTTTGAGGGAGAAATAAAGTTGATGCCCTTACCTCTGCATCCAATCATTGTTGAAGCTCCTTTTCAATAGTGGGGACTTGAATTCATAGGAGAAATCCATCCACCCTCATCTGCCCAGCATAGATGGATACTCACTGCAACATACTATTTCACCAAATGGATAGAAGACATCCCTTCTAGTTAAGCCAATGTCTCTGTCATCATAAAATTCATTGTGGCTCATATCATCTCTAGATTTGGCTGTAATAGGAAGATCATCACTGATAATGCAGCAACATTTGGATCCAAAAATATGGTTGAATTCTGTCACAAATATCAGATTACATTGGGCCATTCTACTGCTTATTACCCTCAAGGTAATGGGCTGGCAGAATCCTTAAACAAAATTTTGGTGAACATAATCAAGAATTTTCTGGAGGACAACAAGAATTCTTGGCACACAAAGCTAGTGCATGCAATATGGGCTGACATATTGAAATTAAAGAAATCTATTGGAATGTCACCCTACCAGCTTGTGTATGGAACAATTGCAATTTTTCCAACCAGCCTTGGTGTAGTAGTTATGAATTTGATTCAAGAAGTGTAGTCTGAAGACAATGACATGATCAGAATGATTAATCACACTATACATCTTCAGCAAACCAGAGAGGATGTTTACAACAAAGCATTACAAAATCAAGAGAGCATCAAGAAGATTTTTTATAGAAGGACAAAGGCCAACAATTTCAACATTGGTGACAAAGTGTTAAAGTGGGATTCAAGGAGAGAAGACAAGGGCAAGCATGGGAAATTTGATAACTTATGGTTTGTCCCTTATCTCATTCATTCTACTGCTGGTAACAATGCCTATTTTTGGTAGGAGTTGAATGTAGCTGAGTTGTTTGGGGGTCCTGTCAATTGCAGGATGCTCAAACATTAATTCTCTTGACCATATCATGTTTGAAAGCCTTTTTATCTTTTTTCTCATTATAAATATTTCATCCATCATTTCATTCAAATTTGTAAAATAAAAAATACAAAAACAATAAAAAGAGAAAAGAGGGTAGATTGTAAAAACAAGAAAGGTACAACCCCATACCAAAAAAGAGAAGTAAAATTTGAAAGTGTGCAAGCTCAAATTGCCACTCCTAAAAAAACACTTCTAGTTAGTCATACAGCCTAATCATGACTAATTAGTTTTAAATTTACTGCTGAAAGGTTAGTGAATCAGATTTTCCAAAAAACTTAATCTTGGCTTATCAGTGCGGTAGATTAGGATACAAAAATAAAGGTTCAAACAAGCTCAAAATCCGAACCTAAGATTCCAAAAGAAGAATGACTCCAATATGTTTAAACCGTGAGTCAAAGACAGAAGTAAACTGGTTCTGATATGCTCAAAACTTGAACTAGAGAACAAAGAAAAAGTAGCTCAAACTAACTCAAAAACAGAGTTGAAGAATAGAGAAGGTTGTGCTTAGAAATTTTAGATCTTAAGCTTTCAACATTTTGATTTAACTTTCTGCAAAATAATTATCTATGTGAAGCTTTTTTTTATGCCATATATTAGCAACAAGTTAGACTATTCAATCTTGACTTGTATGCTTTTAAATTTCTGTTTTAAAAATTAGAGAATAAAAATATGTTAGACAGTTTAATCCTAACAGATAGTAGATTAGGTAGAGAAGCTTATGAACTCAACTATTTAATCTAAGTTCATGGAGAAATAAGAAGTAGAATTAGATTAGTTTTTTTATTTCAAAAGAATAAAATATTGTAAATGTTAGATCAGTAGGATTGGGTAGGTAGAAAACTTGTTTGGTAGAGTTCCATTGTCTCTTCATGGATGCTAACATTTTCAGAGCAAAATAAGATCATCCAAATGAATAAATTTGCAGCCCAATGGATCAGGCATTGATCAGCCCCCCAGAGAATACAAGTCTGAAGTTCTTGATGCCTTCAAGAAGGCATCATCCCCATATGGAGCCACTGTTAGCCACCTATAAAATTTGTCATATCAAATGGTGGCTAAATAATTTTTGAAGCCTTAAAGAAACAATTTTTATTGCCAAATTGTTATTTCATGAAGTCTTATGAAGATAACTTATCCTCGAGTTAATATTCACTGTTGTTTCCCTTTCGAAGCTGAAAATCTGTTGTTTTCCTGAAGAAAAGACTACTGCAAAAACTCCATTTTTCCCTCATTTTTCCCCCCTTTTCACTCATAATTAACCTTCATTTTGTCCCATTTTTCCCCATAAAATTCCTCTATTTTTTTTCATTTCCCTTCTTCCCTTCATAAAAACCCCTTTGATAATGTTTAAAACTCCTTTTTTGCCTTATCGGAAGCCTTCAATCCCTTTGAAAATCCTTGAAAAATCATAAAAATCAGTCTTTTTAACTAAAGGCCTTAGCCCCCTTTCGCTAAGCTCCTAAACCACTTCCCCACCATATAACCTAGAGCCCCGCAATCGGGTGCTAAACAATATATAAACCCTTCCCCGATGCGAAATTTCCTTTATATTCTATTTAAAACCACATTTTTTATATTATAACGTAACCCGCTGGTGCATTGGTAGAAACAAATCCCGACCATTAATATTAGACCAATCAAGGATCGGAGAAATCTCACATCAGAGATTTCATTGGGTGCATTTGAATATTTTATTTCCCCCTCCCAATTGGCGATCTCCCAATGGCTTCTTAGCCGTTGATCTCCCCCGCCAGGCCTGGATCCGACGGCCCACATCACTCTGATTCGTAAGCCCATCCCTCCACCTTTGGACCTCCGATTCATTCCCCACCATTGGTCTGATTCTCGAATCAATGGCTCTCATTCAATCGCATTGGCGCTCTTCTCTCTTTGACCCACCAATCACAATCTTTTGATTGCATCTGGGCCGTCCATGAATCAAGATCCGATTGTCCAGATCAAAGCCCTCACCCTTTGTTAAAATTCATGAACCCGATGTATAAATTTTTAAAACGGATCTCCGTTGATCTCTGTAGATCAATGACTCACATTAACTCATTCTCTGCCCAACCTCTACCTCATATGTCATTACATTAACCCCAAGATTTAATCTGGACCATTCATTCCTTGATCCAACGGTCCAGAATCATCTCAATAGGCCCAACTCCATTGGGTCCTACCCTTCCCAGATCAAATCTCCACCGTCTATTTCTTGATTTGACGGTCAAGGTTAATACTTCCTTGGCTCTGCCCCACCTGTTATCGCCCAAGCATCTATTCTTTATCACGCTCTCTCCACAATCGTCTGATCTAAGACCTCTGATCCGATGGCTGACATGCAGTTTCACGTGATTTTTAGCCTGAATATTAATGAGCCAAAGTTATGTAATATGGGTGGTTTCAAAAGACCATGTGTTGGCCAGTAACACATATCACATTCGAAAAGTTAAAACCGCTCTTCCTCCATTTTGCAACGCGAAAACAGTGGTTTCTATGGCCAAAACTGCTTTCCCCCATTTTTATTTCATTTCATCGCATTTAGTCTCCATCGTTGATCTCTACAGATCAACGATCCTAGTTTAATCTCACGTTAGTTCATCGCCCTCCACCCATTCTCCAAGGGCCTTCATCGATCAACCTCCACCATTGATCTCTATGGCCGATCTAATCTGATGGCCCAGAATCCTCCGAGAAACCCCAAGTTTCATTAACACCTTTTTCGCTGCTGATTAAGGTTTTTGCCAATTTTTCTTTGTAATTTCCCCATTTCATTATAAATTTGACCCTTCTACATAATATTTTCCCGGATTGAATTCGACCATTGATCAGTATGCATCAACGGTCTGGACTTAATCTCTTGCACCGTTTGTTCTAACCGCCTTCCTTTTTGACCCCCGCAAGAAAATCTCCACCGTTGGATGCTTTCATCCAACGGTCATGATCCAATCCCGAACCTCTGAAGCAGTTGAACCCAGTCCCGTAGGATTTTTCTAATTTCATTTGTTTGTGCAGGTTTTAATGTTTTTTATCAAAAGTTTAAAATAAAATTGAAGGTCGGGGATGACGATCCCCTAGGCCTTTATTCATCAAAGATATTGTTCCACAGGGTTTCCCATCCAAGTTTGTCGATGCCTCATGAGCATTGACGCCATCATAAGAACCCTGTAACACTTGCAAATCAACAAGACACAACAAAATTTAATCAAATGAAGAGTATTAGTGTTAAAGAATAAATTCACATCAGAAACCCATGTTTGAAGATTTCAGCATGGTTTAGAAGGATTAAGGCACACACTCAGCAAATTAAAAGCCTAATCCATAGTTAAAGACATCATGAAGGCCGAAGACACAGATTAAGCCTAATCAGACCTAAACACAAAATTCAAGTAAATTAAAGGTGTTTTAGGGAAGGACAAAGCAATTCAACAATCCGGGAAGCCTCCACTGCCACATCAGAGGCTAATTGAATCCTCTCAGCTGCCAAATCCACCTGTAGCCTTAAAGCATTCAAAAGAGGCATAGTTATGACCAGAACAGAATATATTTTCCCCAATACATCCAAACAGTTATTTCAAATCAAAGAAAACAATTTAAACCGTCAGCGAAGTTATTACAAGGATAATACAGAGCCTTAAAGTCAACAAAATCTTCCCAGCAAGCTTAATACTTAATGCAAACCAATTAATATAAAGGAAATATCAGTAACCTTCTCCATTGAGCCCCTCAAAGGCCGAGAAGCATTAAACTATATTAATTAAACCTAATAGATTTTTTCTCTCATTCCACCTCCTCATTTCCCTATAAAATCTTCTTGAGGAGCTCATTGTAAAGGGTTGATTGCAGAACTTTGAAATATACTTGTGCTTGAAATTTTCTACATGTAAATAGTGTTCAGAGGCTCTTGAAGCTCTATTTGTGATCAAATAAGTTAGGCTGAGAAGAGAAGATGATTTCTGAACTGAAACATTGGACTTGAAGAATGTAACTGGTTTGACATCAATAAACAAGATGATTCTTGGGATCCTGGTCTATATCACTGGTGAAGTGCTTCTTTCAATGTTATTTTTTTCCTTTCATGTATGACATTTTGTCCACTTATTCATTGATAAAGAACAACAATCATAGAGTTAGAATTTACTGTTTACAATACCCTTCTCTGACTGATAAGCTTTATCTCAATTTTTTCCTCCAAATTGTGTGTTTAAGAATGTCTTAAGATAAGTGTAAAAATTATCAAGGAATGTTGGTTTGCCCCTGTCTTGATGTGCGAAGCTTGAAAAGAAGTTCTTGAATGTTATTTTCGTTACGTACTCAGTAAAGTTAGACTAGGAAGGTTTATGGTTTGCCCTGTCTTCTAGTTCTTTCTTCAAAGGTAATTCTAAAAATTTCCCTAAGAGTATGCTCAAAGCAGTTTAGATTTAAAAGTATCTTATCTGATCTTAGGCTGCACTTTGTTTTTCTTATCTGTTTTCATCCCTTCTTAAAGTAATTATGTGTATTACTGGATTGTGTGTCTGATAAGTTAGCTTCAATACGAACTTGTCCAAAGAAGTCTATGGTTAGCTCTATCCTTTGGTCAGTTTTAAACAGTTACTTAAAAGGATTTTCTTGTTTGGAAAGACTGATAAATCCTGGTTGAAATTATTGTCTTTTTCCACCCCTTCAAAACTTATATTTTTCCATTCCATCATTTAATCCAAAAGATCTTGTGATATAGATGACTTTCCCCTTGGACCACTCTTGAAATTGCTACACAATTAAACCCTTTTATGACTCCATAGCCCAATGGACTAAAAACCAGCGTCATATCTATCCTATCAGCCAAATCTTGTTCTGATTGCTTGCAGTTTCACACCTTTGAAACTCTTTCATTTAGGACTTTCCACTCAACTAAAAATCATTCTCAACCATCCAAAAACAAACAAAAACCCTTTTTCTTAATAACTAGCCTAACATCACACATAAAAGCCTTAAATATAAATCAATATTTTCACTTATTAGAGAGATCCCTCTCTGGATTCAGGAGGACTAGATCCTAGAATCCCAATGTGGTTCAAGTGTTCTCTCCGCAGCTTTGGTCTCACCAATCTGTTGAAATTACATGGAGCTAACATATTCAAATCCAATGAAGACATTCTCAATAATTTTTGGATCTCTGGAGATGTTCACTGGGGTAGTAGTGGAAATGATAGCCATGTTCCCTTTAGCAAATACCTATGCTGGTGCTAAGGAGTTCAAGACTGGGTGAACAGGACTAGAAAATGGAAGGCTATACAAACTTGTTTCAACTTCTTGCAAGTCTGGTGGAAAGTGCGACCGATGATGGAAATCATCCCATGATCTCTCTACACCATTCATTTATTCATTGATGGCCTCTTCAAATGGAAGAGGGGTATCAGGGTAATCCTGAGAAGAAGATGAAGTAATAGTCCAAGCCGGAGCCACATCTCCATCCAATTCCTCTGGTGAAAGAGAAATTGGAATGGAGCCTGTAGAGTCAACAATAGATTGATAAGCAATCTCAGATGTAGACATATGAAATTCCATTATACCCACTTGACCTTCCTCTAATGTGGAGGTAGGAGAAGGCAAGGTCCAAGGGCCTGAAAAATAATGAGTTTGAAAGAACTCTCTTTGAGTAGGAACCCTCAAGGATGAAATAGAATGAATATGAACCGAAGGAGGTGGAAGATAAAAAGTTCCCATCTGTACATTCCAACCCCCAAATTATCAACAGGTTGCTTGGAATCATTCACCAAGGGTAAATTCGACTCAGCAAATGCATTTAAACCTACAGGAGAACAGTCCATTTGATCAACAGTGACAATTCTCCCTTCGTGAGGGAAACATACAATGAAAAATAATGAGGAAGCGATAACATCCATCTCATAAATCCAGTTTCTCCCCAATAGAAGGTTGTAGTATATATTTGCATCAACTATCTCGACCTTGATATTGAAAGTTGTAACCCCAACACAGATCGGTAAAGCTATAACAATGCCATGTGGCATGTGAGAATGATCATCAAACATAGTTATAAGAGTAGCAGAAGGGACAATTGAAGGAGATCCAATAGCCTTCCAACATGAGATAAACATCACACATGTGGAAGAACCCTCATCGAATACTATTCAAAAGATATTTATCTTCTGATATGTAGACTTAATCTGAAAAGCCATATGATGAGGAATACTCTTTTTGAAATTCGACATGTAAAATGTGGTCATAAGAGAATTTTTTGGATCAAAAGCCCTAATGATAGTGAGCAATGCACTCCTTTGTGTAGGACACGACTAGAGTACCTCTAACGCAAACGTGGCACAAGGACTTTGAGCCATATATTCTACAGTTGATTAGTTTTGGGCAATATTGGAATTAGGATTGATTATTGTATGCATTTAATACCCTTTCGACATCTAAGGTATAGGTTCAACTATAGGCCTCTTGATATGGAGCGACTCAACATTATCATGAGCACCTTTAGCTTTCGAAGACTTAGCTTCTTCATAATCGCGAGATCTCGTAGTGATATCTGCGTGAGAACTCATCATGTATACATTTGATGAATTTTCCCCTTCCTGGTTCCCCCATAGGGAACTCCATTATTCACATTCATGCTAGCAAGAAACTGCCACCCTTGTGGAAAAGTTTTTGTCACTAAAACCTGGGATCTAGAAGAACACGACTGAGATAACGAGCGCCGAGCATCCTGAATTTTCGAGCAAAGGTGAGTAAGATGGTCTCTAGTGGATAACCTACATGGAAAATTAACCTTATTTTTATTTTCCCTCTTACCCTCTCCAACATGATCGTTGGATATGTTCACATTCCCTTTCCCATCCTTATCTTTCTTCTTATTATTCCTTCCATTATTATTCCCATCGAATTTTTTATTTCCTTTGGGGTTATAATTTTGAACTACATTAATAGTCAAGGGCTGAGAAGGATTTGACATTCAAGGCGTAGCCTGACCAGAAGGAGGAGATTGTTTAGACAACTGCTGCAACTGACTTAGTAGGTTATTCATATCACTATTGATCGTAATGATAAGTCCATCACCATGAGAACCACGCTTCGTTTTGGATAAATCTAGCTTAGATTGAGGAGCATATGGAAATTTTTTATTAAGGACCCAAAACTGAGAATAGATCAGTTCTAGCTATTGAGACCTAAAAATAGCCTTTTCCTCAAAAAATACCCTTGAAAGGGATACGTCCTTTGAGATTTTTGGTTGCGGAGATTTTAGAAACCATTCGAGAAGGAACTCATTCAGAATTTGGGCTTTGATGAGTCTCTTCCTTCTCCACCATTCTTGAATATGATCAGAAATGTGAGTTGATTTTTTCTACTAGAAATTGGTCAAGAGAGTAGTCCCGACATCATAATGGAAATGCAACTGAAATTTTTTCATAAACATAGTATCCAAGTCACAAAAAGTAGCCAAATTTCCCCCTGTCAGCTCAATGTACCATTTTTCTACGTTCCCAGTTGGGGTTTTCTGAAATAACCTCAACCTAATCGAATCATAGATAAGGGAGTTCGACGAACATCATTAGTGGAAAGTGGTGACATGGTCTGCCATATCCTCACTAATCTTCCCTTCTAACATTGGAATGTCTTAGGGAAGTTTAGTGGGGACCAAAGGCCAACTCAGACTATACTGAATAGGATCATTTTTCAATTTCGATAGATCTGGCAAGTTTAAAGTTTCCAGAAAAGGTAAGCGTGAAGGAGCCTCAAAATTCAATTCCCGATAGGAAGGATTCCCAACATTTTGAAAAGAATAGCCTGGATTTTTTGAGGCGTGAGGTTTCCAAATATTGTTCGTAGAAAATGTTGAGCCATAAGAGAAGCCTTGTGAACCAAAATTTGGAGAAGGACCCCCTCCCATCATAGGGTTACTATAAACAGGGATATTCCCTCCAATTGAAGTGTTAAAAGTGGAAGAAACCACTTGGTAAGGGTTACAAGCATTGGCGAATAGACAAAAACCCTGAGAATCACTTACCAAAGGGAAAGGAACATTCCCTTGTTGACCATAGAAAAATTGACTCCCATATCCTAACCCTGTAAAAGTAGGATTCCATCCTAAAAAATAATTAGAGCTCTGATCTCCAATGAAAGGATTGAATCCTTGATTTTGAGAGGTGAAAAGAAAATATCCTAAGGAAGGGTTCAAATGAGGAATATGCCCACTTCCAAAGGGGAAACCCTGAAATGAAGCTGATCCACTAGCCATAGAAGGCATAGGTGGAGATATAGATGAAGCAGCAGTAAAGGAGACAGAAGGAATCACATTAGAAGGAATTCCAAAATAAAAGGGGCTAGATTGAGAAGCATATTCTTGGGTTCTTCCACTCATAGAGGGAATAGAACTAGATCCAAACATAGTAGTAATAGAAGTGATTGTCGAAATGGAAATGGTACCTCCTCCTTCAACTGAAAGAGGAGTATGCACACTTGCAGCTCTCATAGTCGAATCTGTGTTCCCAACCGTGGCCATCCAAAGAAAGGTATATGAAGGATAGGGGCTAGCTGGTCTCTGAGACTCAGGCCCAACATACAAAAGAACGTCTAGAAAAATAGCAGGAAGGGGAGATGGAGAAAATCGAGGACGTCGAGGAACCTCTTCTACTTCAACTTCTTCTACCAGAAACAAGACTCTAGAGATGAGTGGAGTACTCCTCTCTACAATACTACTAGTACTAGGAACACCCACATAAGAAACAATCTCATACAGAGGATCACTCTTGGTTTCATTTGAAACCACATGATAAAAATCACCCATTGAATTACTCCTATGCCTTCTTGAAGAAGGCTTGATACTCGTAGGAGAAATCCCACGAATCCTCCTCGATCGACGAGGTGATCGATCAACCACTTTTGATAATTATGAGATTTATTAGACTCAAAAAATATAAGAAGCTAGGTAATCTAGGAGCAAATAGAACTCTATAAAAAGTCCCTAAGATATATTCAATCAAGTAACCTTTCGACATTTCCGCTCTGGGTGATTAGGATCGAACACCAAAATACAAGAAAGTGAATAAGAGGACCTTGTGAAAATAGTCTAGGGTAATTACGCCTTGGGCCTAATAGCGAAGGTAACATAAATAGTTACGCTGACCTCGTGAAACTAGCCTTTGCCAGTGAAAGTCCCCGAGCTTCACAAGGGTACCCTCCAGAAGTACTGTTGAAAGTGATGCAACTTCTACCTTAGGTACCTTAGGTATTCCCCCCAGCGGTCACCTATATGGTCCCTAGGAGAGGTAACTAAGGGCACCAATCCATATTGGCAGTGATGCAGAATGGTATTAGGTCAAGATTCAACAAATAGGAGAGGTGGTATCTATCTTCTCTTCCTTTACTCTCCCTCATGCTTAACTCTCTGGAGGTAGAGATTTCCTGGTCCACTTAACAAAATTAGATTTCGCTCATTAATCAACTTTCTATGTTTCATAGTTTTTAGCGGCCTTGGAGAGTTAACTCTTCACTCACCTATTCCAAGTCCCTATCACCTATCTAGTTGGTGTATGATTAATGACAATGGAAATAAATTCTAGTTCATTTTAATTAGAGCACTCGATTTTAAATGTCTATTACTTAAGTCAAAGGTAGATGGAGGTGAAACTAGTGGTGTTTATCGATGCAAAATAAATCAATGAAAACCTACTACATCCAAATGCAATATTTTTATTTCGGTGAAAATAGATTTCTAAATGGGTTCTACGAAACTAAATAAACAAAATCTTGTTTTTCATTTTCAGTTATCACTCTTCACATACTTCAGAAAAATATCAAGAAAGACTAAAATTCTTTAGTGCAACTAATACAAAAACTACCAATGATATGAAAATTCTTGGACTACTCACTGAGGAAGAAAAAAAAAATTCTAGAGCGAATCGGTTCAATCACTTTGATAGAAAAGCAAGGAAAATCCCAACAAGAACTGCTTTGCATACAAATTGCCAAAACACACTTGATATAAAAGAGAGAGAGAAATCTAGACAAAGGCTCCTTCCAAGGTCAAGAAAATGAACTAAAAAATGAGAAACTAACAAACTTATTCAAAATGGATGAAAATTGAAAAAAGGAAATGAAATCAAAAGAAATAGAAAACAAAAATGTTTTTTGGCTTTTCACTTTTAAGGAAAACATGAAATTTTCAAAGAGATAAGCACCAAACTACTCAAGAACCAAAATCAAGAAAATGAGCCACAAGAGACTTCAAAATGCTCAAGCCAACTATGCTACTTTCATAGTGAGACTCAAATAAGAAAAATGAAGAAATTGACCCAAGAAATTGATTCAGAACAGTAGCACATACTTCCAACAAACAAAAAATCAAAAAACTAGGAAAATGTCACTTCAGGATTCATTAGAAGGCTAGTCCCAAGAAAACAAGGAAACCAAAGAAGTCAAAGAAGAAAAAACCAAAAGCGAAGCAATGCATAAGGAAAACAAGAGAAAAAAAGTAGAGGCTCATGATTCTGAATAGTAAAAAAAACCAAGAACTCCAGGAAGAGGTCTTGGTGCTACAACCACAATTGAGACCTCAAAAAACAAGAAAAACCATAAAATGACTAGGTCTTCACCATAAAAAGAGAGGAAATAGCATAAAACCACAAGAATCAGAGTAAAGACACCTAAAATGTTCCACAGGAGTGACCAACCAGAGACAGGAAATAATTACAAGGCTTTACAATTCATATTTTCAAATTTTACTGGGCATACGTGGGTTTGTTGTGTGCAACATCCATGGATACATAATTGTAACCAAAGAAACACGCGTATACGTAGGTTATTTTTGAGAAAAAAACAGGGCATACGAAAAATTTTTACAGACTAAGTAGCATCTATAAACTAAAATAAGGAAAAAAAGAAAGACCCAGGCCTGATCAGAAGATCAGGGCTTCTGCCTAGTTGGAAAAAAGACCTAATAGACTGCAAATGTGATTCAACTATGAGGTAACCCATTGGACAGATTAAACAACCCAAACTAGGAATTACATAAATGTAATCTCCAGTGGGGTTTCCGATTCTATTATGGGAAATGTTACCCTAAGGCCTTGGGTTGAGGGACCTAACAGAGCAGATGGCATGTCATCACAGGAAATACTCTAATTACCAATTTTTATGCTTTAAACTAGAAAATTAGGATCATGGACCTTACTCGTTTATCCTTCATTTGAGTTCGATCTCATAGGGTGAAAACCCTCTGCTATTCCTCATGCTCTAGAACCTACAAATCAGTTAAGAAAAAGCACAAAAACTAGTTGTATAACATATACCTAGATGTTAGCGTATTAACATAAATAATCTCATAAATATAACATGAAATAAAATATTCAAGGTTATTAAGCATGTATAAGGGACACATAACACATGAACATCAGGAACATGATGGAACTTATTTTATTGATAACATGTACATAAAATAATGGAGAAATCACCTAAGATCTGCCACAACATTCAGCCAAACCATTCTTCAAATTTGTCCAGCCCTACTCTCATAAAGCTTCTTCCTAAATGTTGCACAAAGGATGTCACATAGAATGAGGGTGATCATCACAAGGAAACAAGGGTTTCTTGAAACCTGTGAAGTACAGGAGGCACATGGGAATTATTAGACTTGATCAAGGCTATAATAGGATATAATATCAATAATATTCTCTCTCTCCTCCCTTAGGCCATTCCCTTGAGGTGTATTTATACTTCCTCAAATTAGTTTTTTCAGTTGGGAAACAGTTAGGCCATGGGCTGGGGTAGTTAAGTTATAGGAAAAAACCATAAAACCTGCCTCAATAAAAGGGAAATTAAATATTTTGTAATATTTTAAATAGCATACGTGGATCAGTTATGGATGGACCCATGTGTGCATGAGGAAAAAACTGGGGAAAGTCGCTTATGGATTTAATTTTTTTTTTTTTGAGAAATGTGACCAATTCTGAATGGAAGGGCTTCCAAATCCCAATGCATAAGTCACCAAGTATATAGAGGTGATAAATGATGCTACAACACACTTCTAAAGGGAAATTTCCTTAATGATAAGATCAAGAGCTCAAGAATATCTACATCGAACCATATCCATCTCATCATTCTAGAAGCTTCTAATGCACGAAGCTTCTCCTCCATTTGAGGAAACACTGCCAGAAGGGTTCAACATGCTTTTTCTTATAAAAAAGGGTGATGATGGTGCTAGGTCAAAGTGTTGCAACATGCCATCAACACGGGCAGGCAAATAACAAAGAGTGGTGACCTAGAAATTTAGGTTTTAAGCTGAGCTTCTTCAAAAAATCTTCAAGGTAACTTTGTTTTGGTATTCAAGGGATATTTTAATTTATTATCCATGGTGGATATACTGCAAAATTTTCATCTTAGGGCATTTCAAGTTCAGGGAATGGAAGTGAACGACGTGACAAACTATTTTGTAACACTAGGGCTTTCTTCTCAAATTTCTTCAAAGGATACTTTGTGTGGTGACATGTCTCCAATAGATGGCGACACAGTGGTAACCCTTGTATCCTAAACACTTGTTTGTGGAATCACACTCATAGTGACAAGATCAACTTAAAACAACTAACTATGCAACAAAAATTATAAATCATGCTTAAAGGGTCACTAGGAATGATATAACATGTAAAATTATGAATGATAACCAAAAATAACTTGCATGCAAGAAAAAACACATACTAATTGTACTGATTAATTATGCCTTAGACATAGGTTTCCTATATAAATTTAGTCTATAACCATTGACAAGCAAAGGGATCCCTTCCTCATAAATGGTTCTGACCTAGACAACTCCATTTTCATGACATTTCTATATGAGGTATGGGCGTAACCACCTTGTCATTATTTTTCTGTTAAAATACTTGAACCTGGAGTCATACAGAAACACCCAATCCCCTTCTCGAAAAATATTTTCCTTGATATGATTATCATGCCATAACTTCCTCTGTAATTGTTTAACTTCAGTGTGTAGGAGGGCTTGCATTCGAAACTCATCCAAGCCATTCAGTTGGAGCAATATTTATTTTTGTGCACTTGTGATATCTAAATACAATTTGGCTACCATTATCAAAGTGTTATACTCAAACTCAATAGATATTAGATATTTATTCCCATAAAACAAATCATATGGAGTGAATCATGTGGTTGTCTTCTAGGTGGTGTTATAGGCCCAAGTGGCCTCTACTAATCTTTCTGTCTTATTTTTCCTGTTGCTGCCCACAACCTTGGTGAGTATGCTCTCCAATGCTCTGTTGGTAACCTATACTTGCCCATTTGCTTGAGGGTGATAGGTAGAATATGTTATGTTCTTGATATTATGTTTCCTTAAGAAATTCTAAATCAAATGTGATCTGAATTGAGCTCCTTGATTAGCGACTATCTCCCTTGGATGCCCAAATTTGTAGAAAACATTCCTCCTTAAGAACTAAACCACTTTTTCCTTTGTTGTTGCTTTGACAACCTTCTTCTCTACCCAGTTTTTCAAATAATCAGTGCACACTATAATGTATTTCATTTTTCCTGATGGTGGATTAACTGGACCATTGAAATCCAAGCCCCACTTGTCAAATGTTTCTAAGGCCTCTTGATGTTGTAGAGGAATCTCGTTCCTGGGTGTGGGTTTCTCCATCCTCTAGAATTGATCACATCTGCTTGTATACCCTCTTGAATCTTGATGGAGACTGGGCCGATAGTAGCCAACTTGTAGAACTTTGAAGGTTGTCCTCTTAGCAGAAAAATGGCCCCCATAGGGTCCATTATGGCATCCTGAGAGGATGTAAAAGATATCCTCTTCCCTAACACATATCCTTAAAATATGATATAGTCCCAGCTTGAAAGGATTTCCACCAATCCAAGTGAAAGGGGTACATTTCTCACAATTCTTCTCTTCTCACTGGATGACATATTTGGAGGAAATATCCCTGCAACCAGGTAGTTGGATATGATTGAAAAACAAGGAGAGAGCACTGAGATAAAAAAATATATGATTATCTAGAAGTTGATCATCGAACATTCCTTCATCATTTGTAGGAAAAGTGATTCTAAACAAAAAACATGCAACTACATTTTTTTTCCTATCTTATCAATGATAGTAAAATCAAATTGTTGTAATAATAAGAACTTCCAAATAATTCTAGTAATCACATCAGGCTAATTCATCAAATATTTAATAGTTTCATGATCAGTATGCATAAACGTTTGGTATACAATGATATAGTTCTTGAATTTGTTCAAGGAGTGTACAACAACTAAGAGTTATTTCTCAGCGATAGTGTAGTTCAATTCAAAATTAGAAATTTTTTTATTAATGAAGTAAATGGCATAGGGAAACTTATCACCTACTTTTCCAAAGGATGCCGCCAAAACTTTGTCTGATGCATCAATATGGATATGGAAAGGAAAAGACCAGTTAGGACCCATAAGCATGGGTGCAGTGGTCAATTTTTATTTTAATATCTCAAGGGCCTCTTGACAGTTACTTGTCCAACATATTCTGAGTCATTTTCCAACAATCCAAACAATGGTGAAGCGAATTTACTAAAATATTTGATAAACCTTCTATAGTAACCAAATAATCCCAAGAAACTCCAAACATCTCTCTATATTTGAGGGGTAGGGCCCCTTTTTATGATAACAACCTTGTTTGGGTCCACTTGTATTACTTATTGAGATATGAAGTGGCCAAGGACAATCCTTGCCCTCATTAAAAATTCACATTTCTCCAAGCTAAATGAGATATGCATTTCAATACATTTACTTATGAATTTAACCACATTATAGAGGGCCTCCCAGAAATTACATCCATAGGGAGTGAAGTCATCCATGTAAATCTCCACAGAGTCATGAAAAAACTCAACAAAGATGCTCAGAACTGATCTTTGAAAAGTGGTAGGACATTTCATAGGTCAAATGGGAGAATTATATAAGAAAAGTTACGCTAAGGACATGTAAATATAGCCTTGTCATGGTCTTCATGGATGATATAATATGATTTTAATCATTCAATCCATCCAATAAAGAGAAGAATTCATTTCTTGCAAGAAAATATAACACTTGGTAAATGAAAGTAAAATGGAAATGGTCTTTCTTTGTGGCTGTGTTCAATTCTCTATAGTCAACATAGATCCTCAACTTCCCATTCTTCTTTGGGACTAAAACTAGAGGTGACACCCATTCACTATCTAAGATGGGGTGTATGAACTCTACATCCAATAACTTTTGTAATTCTTCCTTCACTATATCCTTAAGGATTGGGTTCATTCTCCTCTATCATTGGTGCAAAATTTTTCACCCCTATTTGATGTAGATGTGATGAGTAAAAACTGAGGGATGCAACCCTTTGATTTCTTTATTTTCCCGAGAAAACACATCTAATTTTTCTCTCAACGTCTTGCACAATTATTCCTCTTGTTTGGCCAAGAGAGACGGATTGATATTTAAGGTTCTAGATGGGCCAAGATATACAATTTTGACTTGTTCAGGGCTAGATTCAATGAGCACAACTCAGTCCAAGGACTAATTCCATATTTTCTCACAATTTCATCAAGTGGAATGGTAGTGGGGGGTTGGTTTTGGAGGATATGGTCAATGAGTTCATCTTCATCAGGTTTCCCCCCTCTTATAATAAAATCTAAGGTATATATTGGGCATGGTGTTGCATGATACACTTCATCTTCTTCCTCATCCTCTAGTCACAAAGGTAGATCATGTTCAATGGAAGGCTGAGAAGGAGGATATTGTTAGTGTCTGTTAGTTACTAATGATCAAATGTACTCTTTCAAGGTTAGTTGATAGGGTCCTAGGTCAAATTTTATAGTTTCAAATAATTTTTCAAATAAAATTTTATCATTGGTTGTTGTCTAGGTTAGTCCTACTCCCTCCACCTGTTCATTTTATGATCACCCATCATGGTCATGTCTTCATTCAAGTGGCTTAGGCCATGAAAAAGTTAACTTGTAAGCATATTGGTTATGGTTTAGGTTTTAGCTTAATTTTTCATCATAAGTCATGAAAAGAGTCATGGCATGGCCTTATAAACCATAATGGGAGTTAGTAATTATGGAAAAAGCATTAAAAATATTGCCAAATTGTTGAGTGCCTAAAAGGTATATTTTTAACACCTATTTATCTCACATTAATTATCAATCCAGAAGTGACTTTTTATTTCAAGAGTGTACTCTGTCTGAGGCAGCAATTCAGTCTAAGAGTAATGCTGTGTGAGATGTAGTACAGTGTTCTAAATACAAGAGTAAATGGATGCTTGGAAAATAAATCTAATTACAATAAAATAAAATCAAATGCTCTTAAAATCTATCTATTCACTCAACAACCATCAATCGAGGATACAGTAGCAATAACTCATTCCTCTAGAAATTGATGCAACTGAAATCAAACTAGAACAAGGCAATCAATCTGGGAACTTGGAAGCGATAACCAATGTTCTCTACAGTTGATAGTCTTGACTTAAATAAATTAAAGAGAAATAGAAATTGAACTAAAGATGCTAAAAATAACTAAGCAAAACTTCTTCTAATAACTAGAATTGGAAAGTAACAAAAATTTTTAATTCCTATATGCACACAACAACTATAAACTATCTCTCTGCAAATCTGAACCTAATAAATTAGAAATGAATAATAAATAGAAATGGGACAACAAACATTAATTGAACAGCAAACATAAACTTAACGCAATTAGGTAACGAATCCTCTTAATACTTCAACCCTGTCGACAACCAACACTATGAAACAGTTCGTTGGAATGAATCATTAATCAATGGAACAAAAATGATTTATAAAAGATAGCAAGATGAATAGGATAGTAAATACGATCCTTGCTAAGATAGAATAGTTGTGCAATTCATTAACGTATACATCAAATCTAAATTCAATCCAACAGAAATCAAATAACTCTGTAATCGTAATGAATCTAAATGAAATTATCACACAACAGAAATCAAAGAATAGAAATACAAACAACAAATTGCTCCACCAGGGCTAGGCCCTCAACCACTGGTGAAACGTCGTTGGGCTACTGTAGAGCTTAAGAAATGGAACGAGAATGTGTCTTTGTATTGATCAAACATGAATAGCTTTTACATGAACTTCTCTTTGCTCACAAGAGTCAAGGAATTACAATGTTACAAAAGGAATTCAATAACCATCCATTTTCCCCCAAATACACAATATATGCTCTCCTTTTATAATCAGAAAGAGGAGAAATTAAATAGAAAATATGATCTCCCATTACAATATTGGATTGTTCCCAAAAACTTGATCAACCATAAAATATATTTCCATCCATCTTTCAACAATAGCAAGGTGAATTTGGCTTTGTAGCTGAGATTTGGAGGACGGCCGCAACAACAAATCTAAGAAAATAATGCTCAAGGAACCCTACGTTTCTCTCAATACAGGCCGAATTTGGGCAAACCATTCTTTGATTAAAGTTAATTTGGTCCGTTTTGGACAAAACCCATGTTCCATATTTTCCAGATTCTTCTTCATTTTCCGAGAATCTCAACCGCAAAACTGTCACTTCTTATTCTAGCGAATTTCTGAGTTGGACTATTTCATGATGATTTGGAAATCAAATCTACAGTCTGGAAAATATCTTGGAGGCTAAAATGGTGAGTGTTGGTATAAAATATATTAATAAATCATCATTGATAAAATTATGCATAATAATCATCAATTTATTAAAAATAAAGGAGAAGAAATAATATTCATCCATAAGAACATAAATCATTATAAGATGGATTTATATAATAAATTATAATAAATGATATGATAAAGAAGAGTAAAAAATTATGAAATAAGTATTAAAAAATGGTCATATTCACGGCCCAACATACTGCCAAACTGAATATATTGCATGTCCTCATGCAACCCAAAGACAAAACCCATGTGTTAACCAAACAAAGAAAATTGTTCAACCCAACTCATGAAATGGACGGAACAAATGAATTTTTCTTCAAATAATGAAAATTCAATTTTAGCAATCTTGATAAAGGCATAAAATTTTTTACAGTTGACATTAAAATATATGTATATGAAGTTGCAGAAAAATGCGACATAAGTAACAACAAACTTCATTAACCATTTTCTCAAAAATCAGATTGTTTTGATGCACGGATCATGAGATATAAAAAAATTGGTTGTAGGTGATAGTACATAATTTTCAAAATTTTATGAACTAATTTAGTATGAAATTATCTAGGTTTGTGTATTTTAATGATACCTCTTTGTTATCCAGAAATCATAAGATTTCAGTTCATAGTTTTAAAGATATATGCAAAACAATTTTTTGCACTGTATAAAAATGAAATTGTATGCCTTAAATGAGAATGAAAGTTGAAAACATCCATCATGTGTAGCAATTCCCCCCCCAAACTGAAGAATTAGCATGTCCTCATGTGATGATAGAAAACAAAGAGAGGTGGTTGCTACAATCTGTTGAAATCGATGCTTGGTATAAAACAACATGGAATAAGGGAGGTGTTGAGAATGAATAATAATATCCATGGATGATAAAGAATATTACTGACATGGTCACAAGAAAGAAATGAAGGAAATCAACACTCTCCCAAACCGAAAGATGAGACGTGTCTAAAAAAATGGGAACTGGTAAATATGTGGAATGAATGATGATAAATAATATTCAATGGATGTTCATGAAATTCTCCTAAATTCATAATAAATCAAAAAATTATGCTATTTTACCTCAAATGTTACCTCCGAAAAATGTGGAATAACATGTAGGGACTGGCCTTTGTTGAAGTTGATGTAGGTTGAGCAGATATTGAAAGTGATGCAAAAGGTGGAAGCCATGTAAGCACATAATGTCTGAAGAATTGTGCGCATTCACGAGCCTTCACTGTTAATTGCAATAGTGTGGTCATGCTGCGAATAAAATTTTCTCCGATACTTGTTGTTCTCCTGTAAAAAAATCACAATTATGTATGCAATTTTCTGGAATCCACAGTTTCAGTTTGGAATGGCAACAGATAAGATGCATGCAAAAAAGTTCAAGCAAGAAAAAAATTATGTAAAAATGCAGTATCAATATTGTGACAAATCAGAAAAATAGAAAAGCAGTGTATTGCACAAAAAATGTACAGCAAGGAAAGGCATACATACTTATGATACAATCAATGAAATTATAGCATTTACTGAAATCCATGCATGTGATAAATCATAAACAGATATAGAAGTGTTTTGTAATGATTCAAGGATAAGGAGAAGGGACAACTTAAGATAAACATAAGTACAAATGCGTTTATTACCCACTAAACTAATGTGATCGATTTATGATGATTTTCATGTATAATAGGTTCAAAATCAAAGGTTAAGGATTCATACTTTCATATGATATTTAAATAGAGATATAGGAAAAAGGGTTTAATATTGCTATTGATGTAGATAAATGTGACTCCAATACCATCAGCAGAGGTCTGTTGCCCACAGGTGTCCATAACCTTGAAAGAGTTTCTCTCTCACCCTTAGAACCATTGTCCTTTATTTGTGCTAAGGAAGTGCTTGTTAATTGTCATAATGGAGGCCATTGTGCTGGCTTGGTGACTAGATAAATCACAATGCCATTCACTGGGAAGAAGTGAAAAGTGTGCAGGCCGGCTCGTGATGAGACCTCCTGTTCCAAGGACTTCTTAATTTTTTCAATTGTCCATTGGACCATATCCCTAGTTTGGTGGCCATGATGGGAATGCCACTTCACTTGCTTCCTTATGAACATGGTAGGCCAGCTCTTGATGAGACCCCCTATTCTCCATCTGCCAAATTATAAAATTATTAATGAAATATGTAAATATTTTTCTTTTCATATAGCACTTTCCTATTTATTCATAAAGGATGGCTCAACACTTTTTAAGATTAGGGATGGTGGAAGAAGTCTTAACAGCTCAATAGAAAATAATATGCCCTTGTTCCTAATCCATAAGTAAAAATAAAATAAAGTTATAAAATATGGGAATGAAGCAACATGATAAATATAATCGATCATATGAATTTAGTGGTAGTAAGACAACAAGATCATGTTATTGATTATGTCCCTTTTTCTTTTTTCTTATCATTACTAAACAAATTTCTTAAAAATGATGATTTCTTTTGATTTGCTGATTATAGTAAGTTTTAATTTGTATGATTGTGTATCCTTCCATAAATTGTATGTTTGTCTTTCAAAAAGTTATGAAAAATTAAAATAAAATCCTCAAAAAATTGTTCACAGACAAGAAAAATACACTCAAAAAGTGTTGTTCCTTTGGAAAAGAACAGTAAAAACAATATGTGAAAATGTTGTTGTTCCTTTCGAAAGGATGTTCCTTTGGAAAGAAACAGCAAAAGTGCTCAAAACAATACTGCTTTTCCTTTCGAAAGGAACAACAAAAGTGTTGTTCCTTTGGAAAACATCAGCAAAAACATTCTCAGAAAAACTATTGTTCCTTTCGAAAGAAGGAACAGCAAAAATTCACAAGAAAAGTAAGAATGGTTCAAGAAATAAAATTCTTTACAAAAAAATAAGCCAAGTAAAAGAAAACAAACTTTATGTATAGGTTTCAAGAAAAAGTATATATATTTTTTTTTACAGAATTGGTGCTACCAAAGAATTTCCTTCTGCAATTGAAACATGCATGGTGGGGTACTTATTGTTCAATTACCACTGGAGCATAAATTGCAATTTGAAAGGATCAACACCTAAAACACAAAAACACAAAAGAAATCAGAAAAGAAACAACACTTTATTAAGTTACAACAGCCATGATGTTATTTCCTAAAGGAATATCAATCTATTAATGGGAAAAAATGATCTTTTTGAAAAATGTTTTGACAACAGTAACATGAATCTTGAAATGGGAACCAATTATTCATTTCTTCTTGTTATAAATCTATTAGGTAATGAACTGGATGAAATGCCCTTATTTTACTAAATTTTCAAGAATCGCTCTTCCATAAATTGACCTTCTTTGTTCTCCTAAGACTTGCAAAAAATGAGGGTCTACGTGCAATAAAACATTAAATCATGGAGAAAGAGAGGTGATAAGGCTCCCCTAATCCAAAAATTATGCAAAAAACTAACAAGTAGTTACTCTGTAGAACAAATCCACGGAAAAATAAAACAAATTGTATTTGTCACCTGCAGGAGAGTAGTGGTCGACCATACTAACCAACAGTGTTTTAATCATAACTTCTTCTTTTTCATCTGATTCGAGTGATTCCAAAGGCAAATGAGAGATAATTCAAAGGTTTATCTCCAATAGAAATATTTTTAAAAATTCCATGTAATAGTATGTTAAACTTGATTAGAACAACCTGCATAATAGTCATTTTCGATTTTCCAGCTCAGACCAACAGTTGGTATTTCAAGCATAAATTATTCGTTTAATGGCGGATTGAACTGATTAAAATTGGAGATTAAATTATATTCAATTATTTATCTCCAATAGAAACAATTTTTGAAGACAATAATAATTGATGGGTCAAATATGCTAGGGAATAGCCGAGAAAACAGAGTTTCAAGAGTGCTGATTTATGATAGGCAGTCAGTATTTTGGTCATAAATTCCTCATACGATATCAAAATTGAGTGATTAAAATTTATTTTTAAAATATATTCATATAGAAATCTACCATAGAAACATGTTTTAAAAATATAGTCATTTAGGCCTCAAAAAACTGACTGTCACAATTCTGTTCTTGAGCTGCCTACTAGACACCCTGCCAATGTTTTGGTTCTAATTTTTTCGTTTAAAATTCAAATTGAATGATTCAAATTGGTTTAGAAATTAGAAATCAAGGGCTACTTAGGATAGAAATAGGTTTTAAAAATATTCACTTTTGGTCCCCCAAAACATGACTGTCCCAACTTTGTTTTCAGGAATTTCATCAAGCCCGCAAGCCAAAAAAATGATATTCAAGCAATTTTTCCATATTTGTGATAAAAATGAATATAAGTGTTTGTAGAGTTGTTATTTGCAATATAATTCATCTACATACACAAATAATTTATAATATTTATCATCAATGTTTATTTCCACAACGTGTTGCAACAAAAACAACTATTTTTACAAAAATAAAAAATGTGTTTATTTTATTTCTTCATTTATTTTATTCCTCCACTATCCTACTCTTCTTTGAGAATCGAATATGTTTATGTATAAGAGTATTTCCTATGGAGCCATTTTAGAGATAATGCCTCTAGTATGTACATACCCAAATTTGAAAAATGCATGTTGATAAAAATTAGGGTATGAGAAGCCAACTTCCCTTGAAAAGATGGCGCCAAAAATTGTTGAAGCATAGAGTGATATTGCAAACAAATGATGGAGTGAAACCAATATTCAATGTATCCCTTACTTTATTGATTTACAATAGCCATCATATCATGAAGTTCTTGAGATTTTAAAATGGTGTGTTGGTGCAAACTAGAAGAAACCTCATTTTCTTTCATAACTTCTACAATTTTTGGATTTAATACATTCTGAGTCTCAGTGTAAGTTTTCTCCAATGGTGCATGTGAGATAGAATGGGTGGGAAGGGTGGATGAATTTTGCAGTTCAACACTGTAATCATGTTGTACTGATTTATTATGGTGAGGGTGTGGAATGAGTTGAGCAGGAGATTGTATAGGGAATGGAGCCTCTTGATGATGTAGTTGATTGGGTTGATTGGATGATTTTGATCGGCAAACAAGGTTTTGTGGAAGAGCTGGAATATGTGTTTGTGCTACAAGATGAGGGAGAGTAGTCATGAAATCATAAGGTGAACCATGACAAGATTGTAGAAAATATTGATAGTGGTTATATTGAGATTGGCATGGCTGCCCTAACATATGAGTATTCCATAACGAATTATGCAAGTAAGAGAATAAAGAAGAAGTGTTTTGAACCATACCTGTAGGCCATGATTTCCATGGTTTTGACCTTGTTGTAGCTTCCCCATCTCTTTGATATGCTACTTCCAAATTAGATAAGGAAGAGTGAGTATCTATAGGATGCTCCTTTCGGTAATTAGGGAAAAACACTTCATCAAATTCTTGATTTTTCTGAACCTGCAAAACATTCATTTTTGAATTTACAGAGCTAATAAAATCATATTTTAAATTTTCAAATAAAAGCTTGATTTCAGCTCTTATGTCTCTTGTTCTTGTAGTAAATTTGGAAAAGAAAGAAGAAACTTCTCTAGAATTCTTACCAGCCTTAGAAATTGCTCTTGAATAACTTATGCACAATTCACAAACATCATCATATGATAACTGAAAAACATCATCTTTTCCTATCAGATTTAAGAGTTCTAAAAATTCATCTTTGATTCCTTCTAGAAGGAGTTTTTTCAAGGTCTATTTTTCCAAATGCTTATGCTTTGTTTTTTGAAGGTTATATCGAAATAAATCTACATAGTCCTCCAAGCTTTCATCTTCCCCTTGTATCATACCGAAAATATCTTCATTGGATTTGTAGTAGTCTTGGTACTTCTTCAATACTATGTTCTTCATGTCCTCCTATGTTTGGATGCAGTTCCCTCCTAGGCTCATGAACCATTGGACAGATGCTCCTTTTAGAGTAAGAGGAAACACTTTCAACCTTTTATCATTAGTACAATAATCATATCCTATACAAATTATTTCAAACTTAAATAAGAATGTATTTGGATCTTCATTTGTCAAACCATGAAAATTTGGTAGAGACAATGGGGGAATTATGTGCATTTGTGTCACTCCTCCTGGATCTTTGATAGGGAACTCAAAAGTTAAAATGTGAGCCATTTCTTACCATGATAGAAGATGTTCTTCATGTGTTTCTTTGAGGATCCTCCTTCAAATGTTCCTGTCAATTGGTTAGTGAAATGGGTGGTGCTTACATCACCACTCGAGTGGAATTATAAGATTTTTTTTTGAAAATTCTACCTCTAACATTAAAAAACGCAAGCTTTCATTCCTACCTTAAGCTTTCACTCAATTCTGCTGTGAAGTGGGCCAGTGAAAAAGTGTGTTCCTTGCTTGGTGCGGAGGTTCTTACCTTCCATATTTAATACCCAATTCTTCCCAAGAAGAAAAAATTAAACATGCATCACTCTTTATAAATGGAATACACTCTCCCCGGCAACGACGCCAAAATTTTGAGGCATAAAAGATAAATTTTTAACACCTATTTATCTCACATTAATTATCAATCCAGGAACGACTTTTTATTTCAAAAGTGTACTTAGTTTGAGGCAGCAATTTATCAAAGAGTAATGCCTTGTAATATGTAGTACAGTGTTTCAAATACAAAAGTAAATGAATGGTTGAAAAAGAAATCTAACTACAACAACATGAACTCAAATGCTCTTAAAATATATCTATTCACTCAACAACCATCAATCGAGGATACAGTAGCAATAACTCATTCCTCTAGAAATTGATGCAATTGAAATCAAACTAACACAAGGCAATCAATCTGGGAACTTGGAAGCAATAACCAGTGTTCTCTACAGTTGAAAGTCTTGACTTAAAGAAATTAAAGAGAAACAGAAATTGAACTAAAGCTGCTGAAAATAACTAAGAAAAACTTCTTCTAATAACTAGAATTAGAAAGGAACAACAATTCATAATTCCTATATGCACACAACAACTATAAACTATTTCTCTACAAATTTGAACCTAATGAACTAGAAATGAACAATAAACAGAAATGGAACAACAAACATTAATTGAACAATAAACATAAAATTAATCCAATTTAAGCAACGAATCCTCTTAATACTTCAACCCTTTCGACAGCCAACACTATGAAATAGTTCATTGGAATGAATCATAAATCAATGGAACATCAACGCTTTATAAAAGATAGCAAGATGAATAAGTTAGTAAATACAATCCTTGCTAAGATAGAATAGCAATGCAATTCATTAACGTATATATCAAATCCTAATTCAATCCAAAAACAATCAAATAACTCTGTAATCGTAATGAATCTAAATGCAATTATCACACGACAGAAATAAAAGAATAGAAATACAAACAACGGATCGATCCACCATGGTCAGGCCCTCAACCGTCGGTGAGACGCCACTGGGCTACTGCAGAGCTTGAGAAATGGAATGAGAATGCGTCTTTGTATTAATCAAACATGAATAGCTTTTACATCAACTACTCTTTGATCACAAGAGTTAAGGAATTACAGTGTTACAAGAGGAATTCAATAATCATCCATTGTTTTTCAATACATAATACATGCTCTCCTTTTATAATCAGAAAGAGGACAAATTGAATAGCAAATATGATCTCTCATAACAATATTGGATTGTTCCCAACAACTTGATCAACCAAAAAATATATTTCCATCCATCTTTCAACAAGAGCAAGGCGAATTTGGCTTTGCAGCTGAGATTTGGAGGACGGACGCAACAACAAATCTGAGAAAATCATTGTCAAAGAACCCTGTGTTTCTCTCAATACAAGCCGCATTTGGGCAAACCATTCTTTGAAGGAGTTAATTTGGTCTGTTCTGGACAAAACTCATGTTTCAGATTTTCCAGATTCTTCTTCATTTGCCGAGAATCTCAACCGCAAAACTGTCACTTCTTATTCCAGCGAATTTCTGAGTTGGAATATTTCATGATGATTTGGAAATCAAATATACAGTCTGGAAAATATCTTGGAGGCTAAAATGGTGAGTGTTGGTATAAAATATATTAATAAATCATCATTGATAAAATTATGCATAATAATCATCAATTTATTAAAAATAAAGGAGAAAAAATAATATTCATCCATAAGAACATAAATCATTATAAGATGGATTTATATAATAAATTATAATAAATGATATGATAAAGAAGAGTAAAAATGGATGAAATAAGTGTTAAAAAGTGGTCATATTCACGACCCAACAGGTACTAGGTAGGGAAACCCATAAAACTC
This sequence comes from Pinus albicaulis, assembly GCA_034641835.2. NCBI lineage: Eukaryota > Viridiplantae > Streptophyta > Pinopsida > Pinales > Pinaceae > Pinus > Pinus albicaulis. The sequence continues at coordinate 1,948,611,005 of CM076575.1, read as the reverse complement.
TTTATTGTGAATAAAACCACTTCTCATGTGAAAGTGGATCATATTTTCAGATAAATAAAGTACTCTAAGGTGTCGACAGGAGCTAAAACATGTGGACTGGGTCAACCTTGACCAAATATACAACGTTGTCATGGAGGAGTGGTCATCAATGAGGCACAATGAAGTTTTAGATGGAGATGCCTTGTGTGAAATAAGTGATCTCATTGGAAGTGGTTTAGGGTTTGTAAGCTCTTGTATTATAAAAGGAAGGGGATGGCGGCATTAGAAGGGAGATGATGATTATCAAAATTTTGAATATATTTTTTGTTTAGACATATATCTTTCTCTTGCTGTTTAGCTGAGATTGAATCTTGTTTAGCATTGGGTATTCTTGATCGGGAATCCCACCTCTTCCCATTGAGTAGCTCTTGGGAGATTTTTCATTGCATTGTCCACTATCTGACTTAGGGCCAAGCTTTTTATTTCAACTACATCGCAGATCATTTTGAGAGTTTGACTATTTTTGTAAGATGCATCAAGTGGAGATTAGGTCTTTCAGATCTAGTCCATTTCAATGCTTCTTTTCAGTGGAGGAAGGTTCTACTTCATTGGGAGGATAGTATTGGAGATTTTGAGCCTCATTTTCATATCTTGGTAGTAGGCCAATTGTATTTTGATCCCTACAGTGTAGTATAGATCCAGATCTGTGTTAATTCTATAGGTGTAGTTTGAGGGTGGTTCAACACCATTGGAGAGATGATTTTCTAAGCGTTGGGGATTTTCCCTTCACTTTGGAGATCTGTTGGAGGTGATCATTTTATTGTTTATATCAAATCAGATCCAATTTTGAGATCTGAATATTTCCATAGATATGCAGTCTTAGATCTCGGATCTAAATCTTGTATTTGGTGTTTTGTTGAAAACCCCAAGGGGGTTCTTTAAAGGAGCTTGTAAAGTGCACGGATCTGCTATATATCTAACATTTTGTCGACATACTTGCTCTAGATCTGATGTGTAATATACATCTATTGCAGAGCCAATAAAATAACACTGTAAGGCTTTTATGTGTTATCACTATTAAAATTCTCTAAACTTGGTCAGTTTATACTTGCTCCTAAGTCATGGTATTAGATAGGGTTTGAGTCATTTTTTTTTATAGGGTCTAAGCCGTAGGTTACAAGTCTCATTTCATCACCAAATAAAGTTCACAAACCTTGATTTACTCTTTAGAAGTCTCATACCACGTTTTTAAAACCATATTTTAAGTATTTTTCAAAAAAATTTTGAATAAGCCATGAAACCACGTTTTCGCAGCGCGCTTAGTGTAAAAAAATGCTTCTGCACTGCGAAAATGCTGGTCTTTTCATAGCACAAAATCCAGAAATCACATCACTAGTTCTATGAAATCAAGGATTCAAATTTTTTCGGTTTAGATGTCACATACGTCAGTTTGGGTTAAATTTTCATGATTATGGTGTCAGTCCACGAATCCTCCCTCACGCATGCAACCATCCAAAGTAGTTATGAAGTCATTATGGGATTCGTTAGGGGTAATGTTTCATTGGTCCTTTGAAAATTTGAAAAGGGGATGGATATCATTGATTTTATCCCACGCAAAAAAAGCACTGCATGCATATCTATTATGGAAAGAGAAGCTCATGATAAGAAACTAGAGCTCTCATTAAGTTTTCAAGCGAGGCAGTGTTTTCAATCAAGCGAGGCAGAATCCAATTGATGTTATGTTAGTAGTTTCGATACTTGCTAATCCAACGAGTTTGAAAATAATTGCTGACTGAAACAAGGTTTCTAATCAAGCAAGGCAGAGTTTTCAATCAAGCGAGGCAGAATCCAATTTTCAAGCGAGCCATTTCATCAAACAAAGAGGTTTATTAAATATTTTCTGAAGACACAGGGTTTTCAGGAGGAAGATGACAAAAGAAAAGAAAAATCACAGGTCTGGTCACTATCTGAGAATAGAACCTGAAGGTTTAGAAGCTCTCACAAGAGATAAATCTGTTGAAGAATCCTTCAAGAAGGTAGGGTGCTGGAGGTTCTGCGAAAAGCTTCAAGGAGGGCATAATCAGGTTACCAAAGATTTTTCCATGAACTTCACAGGGTCAAACAAAAAGGTTGGTTTCCTTAATTTACCAATTTCTGCTGAAGTTATATCAGAAGTCACAGAAATTCCAAGGGAGGAAGATAGATGGTTCAAGAATTTCAGGTTTGAAATGCAACCCTGCAAAATCTTTTTGAAACTTGAGTTTATGGATGCTGATTTGAACAAAGTTGTGCCAAGAAGTTATGTCAAGGATTCATTTGCCAATCTGCTCTACAACATCCAAAGGTACTTCACCTGTGAAGGGAGATACCACAAGGTGTACACTTATCACTTTAAACTCTTGTTTCATTTCATAGGAATAATCTCTCTAGACTTACCCTTCTTTCTATTTCAAAGTCTGGTTAAGATGGCAGACAAAGTACAGATGAAAACTCAGGCATATGAAACCTCATTATTTCATCATGGTCTAGTCAAATTAATAGGTTTACATGAGATTCAGAAAGTGAATATAGAATGGTCTGCATTTCTCTTTTTGAGTGGAATAGGAGTTGAAGGAACAAGTGCTAGCCCTCAAGCCAAAGAAACATCTTCATCAAAGACTCCTGAACCTGAAAAAACAAAATCAAGGAGGTTTTTCAATATTAAGCCCAAGAAACAGGTTAACCAATAATAAACACATCATTGAATATCCAAAGGACTCATCAATCCGCACAAAAGAAGAGAACTCGTGTCAAAGAGACAATTCAGGAATAGTAAACTAGTAAAAAAGCTCAGAAGAAGTTGAATAAGAGTCAAAGGTCAAAGGAGAAGGGTAAAGCTATGGTCACAAATGAAAACTTGGAGTTAACAGGTGAATTGAATGATATATTACAAGCTATTGACATTGAAGAGTCTCCCCTGGTTCAAGCATATTTTATCAAACTGGATACAGGTGACAAATCAAAGAATTTGATAACATCCAAAAAATTAGATTTTGAGGAGAAAGTGTCAGAGTTTATCTTTAAGCCTAGAAAACCCTTGACTAGGCAGTCTAAGAAATTGCAGCAGCCAGACATGGAGATGGTCCAAACAGGGGGTCAGGATACAAATGTTTTTGAAGAACCCATAAATATATCATCTCCAATGCTTGAATAAGACAGAAACAGAGTTTTTAATACTCAGAGAGAAAAGAGTAGGTTAAAGACAAAATCAGACTTGCAAACATTGAAATTGATAAATTGAAGAAGAAAGTGAGAATGCATGTTGTAGAGAGGTCAAACTTTGAGAGGATGAAAGGTTTGTGGGAGCTAGAAAAGGTTTCAAACATTGAGACAATTAGCAGTCAGGATCAATTCTTCATATGGACCGTCCCTGCAATCAAGAAAGAAAATTTCATAAGGATGGTTAATTCCAAACTAAGAGAAAATAATAGAAGGCTTAAAATGTAGGTTGAATACCTTGAGATACAGCTAGCAAAGCCTGAAGATCAACCACAGCAAAAATGAGTGTAAACAGTAAGTGACATCTCCTAACACATTTTTGAATTTATGTGGAAAGATTTAATTTTTGAAAGAAGTTCAGAGTTGGTGTTTGTTGATTATGAGAGCTTATATATAAATGAAATGATGGCAGTAAAAGTTGGAAACTCAAATTTTTGGAAAAAAGCTGTGAAAAGATAGACACAGTAGTTTCGTAGCGCGCTACGAAATTGCTGTAGGATGAATTTTAAACAATTTTGCAAGGTTTCAAAGGGTGAAAGGGCATGATTTTAAAACCTTGATGCTACTAAAGAATGTATAAATAACACAAGTGAAGATCCAATGGAAAAAAATTGAAAATTGAAGGTTTCAAATGAAGTTTTCAAAGGTGAAGTTCTGTGCTACGAAAACAACAGACAGTTTTGTAGCGCAGTAATGTTAACAGTTTTGGGCATTTCTTCAAAGGTTTGGTTTGGGCACAGCTGGAAGGACGAAGGCACAAGATTTTAATAAGACTTTTCCACATGTTTTGAGCACAAGTTGGTTAGAAGATGGTTTAAAGAAACATAAATGAAACACCATAGCTATTTTGCAGGGAACATGTTCCTATCTTTCAGGGCAGATAAGAGGCAAATCAATACAGTCAAACAACAAGGAGATGGAAATCATCAAGGTCAACGTTTAGGAGGAGAAGCTTTCAGATAGAAGATTTAATATTTGGATAAGGTTGTTAAGTTACAATAAAGAGTTTTAGTCCTAGTTATATTAGGACTCTAGAACAGACAATTTAAACTGTCAAATGTAATTAAAGTTTGTTTTAGCATTTGATAGGTGTCAAGCTAGCAAATTCGAATTTCTCTCAAGTGATTGGAGAGAATCCAAGAATGTAATTATGACTCTATAAAAGACAAGAAGTCGAATTGCATAGGGTTGGCAATTTTCATTAACAAGCATACTGTTTTGTTGTAGCAGAAACTGTGTTTTTATATTAATACAAATATATTGGTTTCATCACTCAGGATTCAGAAAGGGTTATTGATGTTTGATATTCTCATGGTTTTCCTCTTTCAATTACTTGCAGCGGCATGAATGTATGTTACTTAGAACTCATTGAAGTTGCTCTAACTTCCTTCATATGCTCATGAGCCGTGTTTATTTTCTGTCATATTGTTCTGTTGATGCATCTAAACCCTGAAATGCCTTGACTTCCATATGAAGCTGATATTCATGTTTTGTGAAAACACATTTGACTCCATAAGCCCAATAGATGTTTGTTGATTAGTAGTACAACCAATTATCCATTTTTATCCATTTTACTCATAGAGTTAGCCATTTAATCCTTATTTTAAAATCATAAACCTATTGAGAGAGCCCTCTTAGGTTGAAGAGGCTAAGCCTCAACTAAAAGTCTGGTTTGAAATAATTACATTGAGGTAGCCTGACCAGCAGCCTATTAGGACCTATTTTTGTGAAAACATTATGTCTTAATATATGGTTGTAGCACCTCATTTTGAGGGATTTTTGTCACTGGAGATTTGTATTTTTTTGTCATGCATCTTAGGGGCCACTTTTAACATGTATTTTTCTGTTGTGCTGACAAATGAAAGGTCTCCTTGTTGGCATCTTGTTTTATAAAAGATGATTTGCGCTATTTTGCTATCATTTTGCATTGTATTGCTACATTCCCCATTTGGGAATATTACATTTCTACACTATCAAGAGAGAGAGATATTAGATCTGAAGCACTGAGGACATACAAGAGCCCATCCCATTGAGGGGGACTGGTAACATCTTTCTATGTTGCCTTCCCAGGTGTCACAATTACAAAATTCTTCAAAAATATTCTTGTCTTGTCTATTGGATGCATGGAGAAAATATTTCTTTTATTTTCTATTTAATGTCTTTAACTGCATAGATCTGGATTTTGTAGCATTTATCTTTGTCAAACTAATTACAGATCTAAAGAAATTGGCAGCCATATTTGATGTTAGGGCTGTTTTTAATGCACATCTAAAGTGATATTTTTACTTATTCTTGCGATTATAATTCACACTAACAATGAGTTCCCTCATATGGATGAAGTCCATTGCCTCCTTGCACTAGAAAAATCCACCCAATAGTTGTCAACTTTAACTCATCCCTTCTCCACCTAGATACAACAACAAATGGTTGCACAAGCTCTTGAACCTCCAACTGGGGGTAATGGGGGGAAACACCATTCCAATACCAATAATGTGCCTATTTATATAATGAATGGAAAAATAAATTTGGCTATGAGAGTGAAATCCTAAGGCCCTCTTGAGTTGAGTTCCATTGCTAAGGACTCAACCACCCCTGATGCTTCCACTAGACCTCTCATGCTAGATAAGGTAGTGGAACCAGTATACCACCCACCTAAGGGTGTTATCTATATCTCAACACACAACCCAAATGTGTGAGCTTCAAAACATTATGGTATTATTTAGGACATATACCAAGAATGATGTTTAATTTATGCCTTGTAGGTTCTATAGAGATGTCATCTTCAACGTAAAGCATTGTTGACCATTATCAGAGGGGTGGATTTGTCAGAGTCTAGTTTGATAATGTTTTAAATTAATGCCCCTCATTTTATAATATCTTATTAGGTCACTTCTTAGATCTTGGTGCATATATTTAATTATTACATATACTAAACTCTTGTGGATGAATTGTATTCCACATGTGTGATGTTTGCGTCATGCTAGAAATATATTAGTTCTCCAACACTTGCTAAGTCAATTAGTAACTTAGAGGCCTTTGATTGAATTCATTTTGTGCTTTAGGGTGCACTTATAAAGTTTTCCATTGAGCTAGGGGGAAATAATGCGTATGTAAATGTTGAAGTTTTAGATGCTCCCTTAGACTATAATCTGCTCCTTGGGCATAGTTGTTTTTATTCCATGTGTGGTATTGTGTCTTAAATATTTTGTGTGCTTCTCTTTCCCCATGAAGGAAATAATTTCATGATTGATCAATTGGGTTATTTTATACCATCGACCAAAAATACCACTATAGGAACTTATATGCCATATGTTGGAGATAATCTTGTTGATTATGAGACTGTTAGTGAAGTATTTTTAAAAGGCCATCTATTATCAGTGTCTTTCCTTTACCCCACTTGACATTCCTTCTTCTTTTACTGCCCTTATTCTCACGATCTCTTCCGACACCTATGGAACCCATATGTCTCCTGACCCTTTCGAGGTGCCTTCTCTTTTGGAAGTAGATCAATATGATGGTATTACACTACCTTTAGTGAAAGAGATTGCCTGTTTGGTAGTATCATCAACACCTCCTGAAATTGTTTATAAAATCCATCCTAATATGGAATATGACTAGAATCCTTTTCCCACACGGTCCATCACTCTACCTATTGCATGTGATGCTTTCAATGATGATTCTCCTTATTAGAAATACATTTTATAGATCATGGATCTAATTGATAATCCAAGGGAGATTATGCCTCTTGATGCCTCTAGTATCTAAAATCTGCAAAAGGTAGAGATTGCCAAACAAAATATTGAATCAACCTAGGGGAAATTTTATCAACCATCCTTGGAAGTGTCATCCATAGTCTAACTAAATTATTAGGTTTTTAATGCTGAACTTGTCAATGTATTTTCCAACTCATATCCTCATGTTGACAAGTGCCTTGGACCCCTTTCAAATCTTGATATTCCTTGTCAAGGAGCTGCACTAGCTTACAAGACTGCTCACATTGTATGTCCTTGGGTCATTCCTGATAATGCTATAGTTATAGGTTTTCCCTGGTATCATCAACCTTTAGGAATCAAAAAATTCATTTTTTTATGGCATTTCCCCATCATGGGTAGGTGGCTTTTCATATTGCCGTGATCAAGTCTGAAGGTTGGCTTGTTCAATATTGACTATCATAATTAACCATAAGTATCTAATAATATTTTTTTACTTGATTATGAAGGTTGGGGAACTGCATGACCTTGTGTAGGTTGAACAACAATCATTAGGGGAATTTTGAGGTCTAAAATGGGCCTCCTAAGAAAAATTTACAACAAAAATAAATTTTATAAGAACTAATAGTATTCAAGATGATGATGTCATCCATGGGGGATGATTCACCATTTTTGGAGTAAAAAAGTAAAAATAATAAAAAATAATAAAATAATAAAACTATTTTTTGATCTCGTATTTTCAACTTATCTCCCTAAGTTTTTACTCAAATTTCGAGCGAGAGTACTCTTTGGATGAAAAATTTAATTCCTCATCCAATTATTACCCATGTTGCACACTTTTGATGGACCGTGATACACAAAAAACAAGAAATACATGAAAAATGTGTTTTCAATCATGTTTTTCATGTATTTCTCAATGTTCATGTAGCAAGGTCCATTGAAAATATGAAACATGGGTACTCATTGGATGAGAAATCAAAATTTTCATCCAAAAAGTGTTTCTGCTCAAAATTTGAGTAAACGCATAGGGAGATAAGTTAAAAATACAAGTTGAAAAAATAGTTTCTCCTTTTTCCCTTTAAAATTTGATGATGTAATCAAATCTTATTTATTATTTCCACTATTATTTTATAATTTCCTTAGGAGGCACATTTTAGACCTTAAAATTACCTTAATGATATCCTTGATTAGGAAAATGATTGGTAAGCACACCTGATTGAGATGAAGTAGGAGGAGGAGGAGGTGGAGCAATGAACACTCATGAGTATAATGGAAAAATACACCACAACATGCACAAGGTTGATTCATATGAAGAGCCTTGTTTTATTTGGTTTTCCACCCCATTGTTGGGTTTCAGGATTATGTTGGTTTCCCTAAAGTGCATTAGGTGGTGGACCTTCGTTACCCTAGTTACCCTGAGATTATTAGTTCTGATTACCTTTCCCTGTGTTCTATTTATTGGGGTTAGAGGGATTGGTTTTTCTCTGCTGAGCATACAATTGACCTTGAGGAGGAGGTTTCTATTGTGGCAGAGGTGGAGGATGAATGGGGGATTCAAACGCTGGTGCCAAGCTGGAACACTAGGCAGTGAATACATATAATATGGATATGGGGAAACATTAGGATAAACATGTGGAGAAACAACTAGCCCTAGAATCTATTGATGCAGATGGGGATATGCATATGATGTGCTTGGACCTGGATAAGTGTTTCCATGTGAAGGATTGCGAGGGGGATAAGTGTAAGAGGAACTGGTCCCCCACTTGGGTTAATTATAACTCATTAGAGGAGGAGTATATGGTGGAGGTTGATGGTGTGAAATGGATCTAACGATACCATCTGGGATGTGAGATTCCCCCGGTTCAATAGTAGCACCGGGCTAAGGCATATCAAGAAGGACGATGTGAGCATACCCTAAGTCTACATAGATCATGTCATATTTCAAATTTACTTGGAGCACATCTTCCTCAAACTGAGGGAAATGTGAAGCAACATATTTACCTTTGGGAGCAAAAATCGATCTAAGGAACCAATCCATGTAAACATGGTCTTTGAATTCAAGGGCCCTACACATGATCCTCCTTCTGCGCCAGTCTTGAACATGATCAGATAGACGAGTGGCAGAATTCTGACAGAAATACGTCAAGAGTTCAGTACCGATGTCATAACGGAGAGGTAACTGAAAATAAGATAGAAAGTATTTGGAAAGAGTCAAAAAAGTGGAATGAATGGTCCTAGGTTGATCTACATACCACTTAACAACAGACCTAGTAAGAGTGCGTTGGAAAAGGTGAAGACGAATGACGTCTTCAGTGATAGAATTGGGTGAACACCACATATGGAATGCGCGAACATGATTTGTTCGATCTTCTCCAGGATTTCCTTCAAACATGGGTGTGCCAGAAGGAAGCTTGGAAGGCATAGCAAGCCAATTGGGGTAATGAAGAAGAGGGTTCCTTGATAAGTTGGTTAAAATCAGGGAGAATCAAACCAGCTATAAAGGGTAGCAATGGAGTAGGAGTAACCATACTGGAAGAGGTTCCGCTTGCAGGGTTACCTTGGTTAGTACGTGGGTTACCACCTTGGTTTCCTGCACCCATGTTGGTTCCTGACATGGTGATGTTACGGGGTTGAGAAGAAGCAGAATCAAATAAAGAACTGGAAGAATCAGTAGAACTAGAGTCAGAATGAGGACTCGATGGAGGAATGGGAGGATGGAATTGAATTTAACAGGGATGAGTAATATTTCCTAACAGAAACTGAGGGGAAAGGCCTCTAATTCTCCAAATAAAACAACTAGGGGGTGTATTGATGTTAAGATAATGATGACTCAAATGAATAAAGCATGATAGGAGAAAAAGAGCAACAAACAACAAGAAAACACCAGTGCAGTGGTGCCAAGTGTAAACTAAATATATTGTGATGCTACTATAATACAAGAGAAAAATTCCTATAAAAGAAAAATGACCTCTAGCCTATAGCTGGTATAAATACTCAAAAAAATTATAAATCTATTATTTCATTTGGCCTTCCAAAAGACTTCTTACTTCACATAATATGATCCTCACAAGCAGTGTTGTCTAGAGAAAGGTGGGGTGGAGAACCAACTGCTGCCCACAGCCAACCCTATAGGGTGTTTTCTTGTGATTAGTCACAACATTTACCTTCATGTCATGGGGGTGGTCGAGTCTTGAGCTTCTTGGTGATTAGCCACCACACAATATTCCCTACCATGGGTTGGGTAGCCCCAAGGATAACTTCTCATACGATGACCTAGCCTAACCCCCTCTGAATTAGGTTTCTGACACACTCTGGCTTTGGATCGTGGGATGGTGAATGATTTTAAGCTCCCTAATAAGTTAAATTCTATGTCTAAATATAAGTGAACGATGGGTGTTACTGGAAACCTATCCCACCAATCCTTCTCTCAAACACACATATTGTTTGGCCCTGGTGCCCAAGTGGGTTTAATCTATGTGTGTTAGAGTATTATTATATGGCTTGTTTTAATTTTGGGCTTGGCAGTGTTAACCAAGCTCACGTTCGATAAGGGTGTGAAAATGCGTGTGAAAAGTGTGTTCATTGGATGAGTTAATTGAACAATTTTTATAATCCCACGTGTTGCTAAAAAATTGTAAATAATGTTGTAAATGGATAATAAAATAAATATCCAATCAAAGCATAGAAACCCCACTGAAAGAGGATATCAACCAGCTAACAAAGAAGTGGAAAAAAATCTAATCAAAGACACAAAAATTTCCTAAAATATATAATTTCAAAGGGACTGTGATCTAAGGGCACTAATCTATTGTAAATGGTGCAGACAAACAACAAAAATTAGAGGTTAAAACTGCTGCAAAGGATAGGAAAGAAGATTTAAAACTTAGGACACACAACGAGATCCTAAGGGGGAAGACAACATTCAAATCAAAAGGGAGTTAAATGGTGAATAAAAATTTCTTAAAGGGATGTAAATTACTGGATCAGACGCTAAAAATGAGCAGTTGAAAATGTTGAACGCTAGACTCCTCACCTCAGCCAATCTCTTCCTAAAAGGGTGGAGGTGTAATCGAAATATTAGGGGAATTTTTTCCTTCATCAAAGAGAAAATATAAGAGAATACGGGCCTAGGGTAGACTCAAAAAGAGATAATAAACCATTCCAAGTCCACACACAACATTCTCAGCAAATTTAAAAAAAAAATTCTAGAAACTTTTTAGAAAAAGTACAAAATGCAAGTACTGACCTGGAAATAGTGAAAATGCAGTAAAATGGCCAAAACATTCATTCCATAACACATATTTGGGGCTGAAAAGTGAATTTTGATACCAAGAATCTCATTCGGTAGATCTCACCCATATTTTGTGGTCCCCTGCTCACCTGGTAAATGTGACTTGCGAAAATAACCAGATAACCAACATAATACAAAAATTTGAAAGAAAAAAAGGAGAGATAAAAATATAAATTGAGAGGCTATAAATAGCTTGAGAAAATACTAAAAACCAATGAAATTATAGTCACCTAGGAGATGAATTACTTCACCAGCGGATTCGCCATTTGTTGACGAACGTGTCACTAAAAACCCAGTGGAGTCGCCATTTGTTAGTGTAAATATTTTGAGAAGATGTACCAAAAACGATTCACATAATTCAATGGTGACAAGTGACCCTAACAACAATATGTGGATGTTTACACTTCATATCTGCAATAATAAAAGGAAAAAACTTGCAGCAAAAAGATTGTATGCGATCCAAAACATAAAACAACAATAGATAACCAATGTAATAACCCAATATGGAAAGACTTTTAAAATGAATAATATATTATTAATAACAACTCGTGAAGGATATCTACAACAAGGGTCTACAAATCCCCCTCTGTGGGATGGGTCCTTTGATGTCTTTGTGCTTTATTGATCGATTATCTATCTTAATTCGTGAAAAACCCAAAACAATGAATATTATTCTTATGGGAGATCGAATGCTAGAATAAAATAGTAGTGACGATGATAATGATCATGGTAAAAAATGAATGGAAAACCTTATTAGTTATAACAAAGTATGGGATTGATATCGAAAATGGGAAATAATAAAATATTATTGACCAAATCAAGATCTAACCGTTATGAATACTTTATTATATTTTTTGGATAGGGAAACTATATTCAAAATGGTAAAATATATTTATTTATAAATAATTAACAAATAAATGATTTATTAATTATTTCGTGAGTATTAAGAAAGGTGTGAAATTGAAATAATTATTAAATAGTGATTTAAAAATTATTCCAAAAATAGAATTAAATAATAATAAATAAATATTCACTTTAATTATTCCTAGGTGATTTAGTCAAATGTGACAAAGAATAATTATCAAATAATGATTTAATAATTATTCCTAGAGAAAATTGAATAAATAAATATTTATTCAATTATTCTCATGGGGTTTTTAAATTTTAATTAGAAAAAATTTAATAAAAATGGTTTACTAATTTTTTTTCCCATGGTGAAAGTGATTTTAGTATGGTAAAATTAATCCTACATGGTGTATTTTGATCCACCTAGTTAGAAATGGCCAGGTGATCATTTTTTGGTGATAACATGGGCACATCTTGCCGTGAACTATTAGACTTTGTTACATTTTGTACATATTGTGCATAAGAGTGTGTGTGGTGTTTTTCTCTTTTTTTGTTTTGGTGTATGATGTGACCTCTTTTATAGTACATCATATATGCAAAACAATCCAAAATATGATAAAACCCAAAAAATAAAAAATATATGGTCCTGTTTTTACCTCATCCATGTTTTATTTCTTTCATTGTGTGATTTAACCATGGGTCTAGTCTTTCTAGATGGTTTTAACAAGATAGGGTGGAATTTCTGTTGTGACATTCTCTAGACCTTAAGTTGTTTCTTTTGAACCTGACATATATGGATAGGTCTCTCATTTACATCTACGTTTCATTACGGACCTTCATTTCCATCTTCATTATGCCTTAGGTTCAACCTTGTCAAGTTGAAATATTAGCCTTTCTCTCTTATGCACGTTGTAACTTGGTGGTAGATCTAACTTATATATGTATGCCTTAGATTAGCACCTTTGCTCATGTTAGCATTCATGTAGCATTTATTTATTTATTTTTGGAAATTTCTCCCTTTGACTAGCCATGACCTAGAATTTGAACCTCATTTTCTCTTCTTTTTTATCTTCTAGCCTTACCTTGGGAGGATTCCACACTTTATATATCTTGTGATTGTTGAATAAATTTATCATATATTATTCATGTTGATAAGCCTTGGTTTTACTTTTCCATTGCTAGCATTGTCTACTTTGGGCTCCATTTTCATCACTGGTGTCCCCTCACATATGGTAATAGTACAATTCATTGACATATAATCATATGGTGTCTACCACACTTGATATCAAAATATTTATTCACATGCTATAGATTCATACCATTTGGGTTTTTTATAAGACTCTAGGTTAGGGAAATTTCACTCTTATATGACACCCTTCCTAGGTTTCATTAGGGTTATGTGCCATTTATGTACTTTTAGGACTACTCTAGGGAACCTATCTCTTTATGTGTCCATAATCCTACTAATGTATACTATGACATAGATCCACACTGTATTTGATAGTGGCTATGATTTTTTTAATTTATCACATGGATCCACTGTGTCTTATTCGTGGCCATGTCATAGCAATTCATTTCATGGATCAGTAGTGTATAGTTGGAATTCATGTTTAATTTCTATTTTATGACTGAGCATTCATATGCTTGACTCGGGAATGTTATCAGTAGGGTTGAAAATTTAATAGTTGAGTTCCTTAGCTTAAGCTTTGCAATCATGGCTCCTCACAAAGTCAATGTATGCTTATTTATTTTAAGGATGATTCACATGTCCATTTAACTGTGAACTAGGATTCATTAACTTGTGAGGCCTCTATTCTATATGCACAGTACCAAAGTTCATATCGAAGGGGTATGAATATGCACAAAAAATATGAGTGGAAGAAATTAGGATTAATATATGTCAATCCATTATTTTGAATCTAGTCATAACTTTACCCAATTACTAGATTAGATATATGTTGTCACTGCGACAATGACCCTCCAAATTTTTTTCTTAAGTCGATTTTGGAGCCCATATGAACCATTTTTTCAAGCCCCTTAGTGTTGGCACATTGTTTTATTTTATATTAGTATGTCTTCTCTAAGTATTTCATCCTCCTAAATCAATGTTTCCTAAGTGTCGTCACCTAAAATTAGTAGCGCTTATGTTATCTTGTTCATGGTTAGGTGGATTCAAGCTTTTTCTTGACTTATAAAATAGCATTTTGACCATGCACACACTTGAAAAACACATGAAAATGTACAAAAGGAAACCAAAGAAAGAAAATCACCCTTAAAGGAAAAAAACACACTTCAAGTTGATGAATACTTTCTAGTTGAGCACACTCCTTTAGACTAAAGAAGTGAGCACCCCTTGAGTGCATTCCTTCATGCTTAGCAAGCGCACCCTACTTGAGCACATTCCTTCCTGCTGAAGCCATGTTCCCTTCTTGAATGCATGATGAGCTTCCTTGTTGCACGTGGGAACAGTCCCAGAAAATAGGAGCCCACTTAACTTCCCTTAACTAACTCATTCAATTTCCGAAAAATGGTGATCATGCATGTGATATTCCTAATTAGTCCTAAGCTAATAGGAATATTCATTTTTTTTTTAATTTTTTTTTTAAGAATAAATATGTAAAGGAGGTTCATAAAAATCCCAATAAAAGAATAAATCAATGCACAATGTGAACAAGGCTAAATCTGGGCCATTTGTATAAACACACTTGAGTGTGAAAGAGATTGAATCAATTGACCAAGTAAACCAGGACCAAATCAAAAACGTTGTGTAGATGCAATGAATCTCCTAGAGGGACAGTGCAGTTCAAGTTGGAGGCTACACATGTGAATGGAGCTAAATCATTGAAGGTGGTATAGGTTTTACAATCTCTTAATCTTATAAAATGAAGAGGAGGGTAGCATGTTGAGATTGTTCATGATATGATATTTTGATATATTATCTGTTTAGACATATAGATTTCTTGGTTGTTTAGCCTAGATTGCAAATGCTGTTTAGCATTGGGATTTCCTGTTTAGGAATTCCACCTCTTTCCATTGAGTAGCTCTTGGAAGAGTTTGTACTACATTTCCACTATCTGGTTTGAGACCAAGCTTCTCCTTTAAACTACAACACATTTCCTATTTAGGGTGTGATTGTCTTTGCAAGCTTCAGCAAGTGGAGGCTAGATCTATTCAGATCTATGCCACACTAGTGCCTCTTTTTAGTGGGAAAGCCATCTATTCCATTGGCGAGAGTGTATTAGCTATTTGGAGCTCCAGATATACATATTGGAATTATGCCAAACTCTACAACAAGCCTACAGTGCAGTTTATGTCCATGGATTGCGTTATTTGCAAGTGAGGAGTTGTAGGGTGTTTTGGAAACTATTTGGAGGAGAGATCTTTGGTGTAAAGGAGCCTTCCGTACACTGTGGTGATCCATGGATTAGCCATGTAATCCATGTATGTTTCAGATATGATCTATTCATATATGTATTTGATTCAGAAATTTTGAATCATTCTACAGATCTGCTGCAACAGATCTCAGCTCTACTCCATGTACTTCATTTATGCTGAAAACCCCAAGGGGATCTGAGAGAGGAGCCTTTCTAGTGTACATATCTGATATGGATCTAAATTTTTGTACACATATCTGCTCTAGATATGATATTTAATCATCAGCAGTTGTAGCCTAATAAAATAACACTGTCAAGGTAGTTTCAGTCATTCATGTGGTTGTAACACCTCTTTTGAGGGCATTTCTTCTATATATGTCTTGTATTTTCAGCTATACATCTCATGTGATTTATTATACATCTATTTTTCTACTATAAATACTATTTAAGAATATTTTATTGGTCTCCTACTCCTGCTCTATTGAAACTACGTTATTTATGGAGCAGTGTTGCTACAGTCCCTTATTGGGCAATTTCTAGCCATACTAGGTGTGGGGAGATCTGTTTAACGCACCTAGAGTGATTTGTTCCTGATCGCCTCTTGGATTTCTGTCTTAGATAGTTATATCTAAGCTATCCAAGTGTTGGTTTCCATTTCTATAGCTTCCATTCCTGGAAAATGCGTTTTCCAGTCATGCCTTGCTGACAGTTCCCATTTTGGATATTACAGTGGTATCAAAGCATGATCTTTGGCTCAGCCTGTGAGCTTCAAGCCAATATGTCTTCTCAAGGAGGGAAAATATAGAAGAATAATATTGATTACATGGAAGAAACAAAATAAAAGGGTAAAACCCCTTTGTTTGGAAGAATCAAAGGGAAAGAGTTCTCAAAAACTCTGTTCCAAACTCTGCATGAGCTTAAAGGAGAAATCAAAGAAATAAAGAGGGCAAGACCTGAAGGACCCTCAAGAAGATATTTACATGAAGAAAAGCCTAGTTCTTCATCTTATATGTGCAAGCACTCAGCTACATCATATGTACAACGTTATTCTTTTCCCAGATCTACTGCAAGAGAAATGAGGGAAGAAGATGCACCAAAGGAGGAGACTTTGAGTGATTATCTTCAGGAGTGTGAATCTAGATCTTGGAAAATAAAGGAGCACTTGAGCTTCCAAGAATTATTCCAGCTCAAGGAAGAGAGAAGATCCAACAATAAAATAAGAAAAGGTAGATGATTTCTGCCTAACTTCGATGGATCGCCCACATGCACA
Source organism: Pinus albicaulis (assembly GCA_034641835.2). Classification (NCBI taxonomy): domain Eukaryota; kingdom Viridiplantae; phylum Streptophyta; class Pinopsida; order Pinales; family Pinaceae; genus Pinus; species Pinus albicaulis. The sequence continues at coordinate 1,948,594,277 of CM076575.1, read as the reverse complement.
TCCGAAGAATGGATAGATCAGCTAGACTCATATTTGGATCTACATCAAGTTTCAGAAAAAGAAGCCCTTAAGGTAGCAACATTGCATCTTAAAGGTAAACCTTGTGCTTGGTGGTTATTTTAATCCTTTTCATTGAAGAATGCAAATATATCTACTTATGCTAAGTTCACTAGGAGAATGGTGAAGAAATTTGATGAGAAACACACTAGAACTTGTTTGGAAGAGATAGAAAAGCATGAGCATGCAAACCCATTGCATGAGTTGGAAATATTTGTTATGCAAACTCCACCTCAGATTTATGTTGAAGGGGATAAAAACTTGTGTGATATCTTGCCAAGGGCAAGATCCCCATTACATGAAGAGATTTCTTCTAAGAAAGAAGTCATGGAGATCCCTCTTGCAAGAGAAGACCAAGATCCAAGGTATCTTGTTGATAATGAGGTGTTCTCAAATATTAATGAGAAGGAAGAAAAAGAAGATAGTAGCAACACTGTCACTTCAAAAGAAGAACCATTACCACATGGGGATGGAGATGAAGTTCTTGTTTCAAGGGAAAGAGCTTGTGTATCTTTGCAAGTAATTCCCAAGGAGCATTATGTGACAACGTTATTTGGTAGTGATACCTTAATCCAAGCAAGAGGAGGAAGGATGGATCAACATCCTATGATGAGAAGCATGCACCCTTGTTTATTTCAAGGGGTTTCTATTCAAGAGAAGGAGACTGAACTATGCAGCAAGGGAAGGGACACATCATTCCAACCATCCATACAGTCTACTTTAGATCTAGATGTCTCTTTACATGGAGGCATTCCACCAGGGAGACCCCCTGATGAGAAGAAGAATAAAGTGTTCTCTCAAATTCATGCATCAATGACAAATTTGGCTAAGGAGGGAGCCTTGAGGGGAGCTACCATAGCACTGAGATCTATTGATGGATTCCAAGGAGAGCTAAACAATTTTTTGAAATTGATTTTTCTATTTCTCACTCATCTATTTGTGTTGGGAAACAATAATTCAGAGATCCATGATGACACTAGCATGATGTCAAATGGCCACTCCATAGACTTGTGGTAGCAAATGATATCCCTCCTATTGGGCCAAAATTGTAATCTACAGATAATTTGTGCTTCCCTAGATAGGTGTTAGTCTAGAAAAATAGGTGAAAGACTATACTACCATTTATCCTAACTCAGAATAGATACACAGAGAGGATTGGAGGCTTACTTGTTCAGTCGCTTCCAAATGGCTCCTTATGTCGCTTCTGTCGCAGCTTCAAATTCAAGCGATTTGTGAGCTAAATGCTTCCTACAAGAAAGAACAATGAAACAACATAAGATGCAATAATATATTTATCTATTCAAGCTATTTAGCTAAATCAGTAAAGCATAAAATGCATTCATCAACCAAGATCTTACAATATGGAAAATCAAAGTTAACATAGATTCATGTAGGGAAAAACAAGAAGTACTCTTTATTCATGATATAAGGAGAGGTTACAACCTGATGACTGATTTGAAGTGACCTTCCAACAAATTTCCCAAGTCTCATCACAGCATAAATCTCTCCAGTAGTAGCTCCACAAATTAAGCTCTCAATTGAAAATCCTCTAGCATTTCTCTACTCAAATTCTTCCTTCCAAACACTTAGATCTGTGTTCAATTTATAGATGAAATGTAGGTTGTTTTGCAATCAATAGCTTTCCAAAAATAGGAAAGATATGTTTCCATTCATGTAGATGTAAAATGGACACTTGGATCCGATGCTTGACACATGTGAACTCTTCTAGAAGGCACTGGCCAAATGGAGATTCCAGAACAATGAGAATTTCGCTCCCAATGTGACCAACACACCTGTGAATGTTGGGAAGTGCTTTGCAGAGTAGCCTTGCATGGGGCTACCTTCATATGAAATAAACTTAGGCCCCTTAGAGCCTGTCTTGGTGAGCTCTCATATGCTATATAATAAGCTTCAAACCATGGCAATTCTTTCTTGATGAAAGTCTTGCTTGATTTGTCTTGTTTCTTGTCTTAGGGCATGTAGCAACTAAAATGATAGGGAATGATAGACCCTTGATCATTTTTCCTAGAGATGATGCCCATTTAACTAGGTCATTGGCAATGGTGCCTAAATTGACCTATAATAATTGCCCCCAAAATCGTGAGATCCAAATAATAAGAACATTTGATTGAGATGCTTTACACTGTGATGAGCCTGGAAACGAAGTGGAATGGTCACATGCATCAATATTACAATACATTTCATCATGATATATCCTCTATTGATCATAATTTTTGAGGGTAGGCATTCCCATAGTCAGCACATAAAACAATCTAATAACATGTACATAATTCAGAAAGTCGTCTACATTGGAATGTTGTCCAGATGCAGACACGTCTACAGATATAGGCCCATGTTTGGATGACAATATGTATGTAAGGTCACTGTATAGATGATGTGTACAACAATCCTGAAACTGCAGCCCGGATGGATGAAACTATATCCGAGGTCTTCTTATCTCGTTCACTCGATCATTCGGGTACAAGTCTAGCCATGCGAATATATGATTTGTCGTCGAACATGGAAAGACATCGTTTGATTACCAGCCAATGATGTGAGCTGTTAACAAACGTGAGAGAACCGCCATTAATGTCAATGGCCCTCAAATTACTACAATACATTTCGTAATACATGAATAGATTATTTGATGTTGAACACCAAAGAAAATCTTTCGGTCAAAGGTCCAGAAGTGAGGATCTTGTCGATGCTGTAACAAGCCTCATGGTACTGGAATATGATGTTTCTAAGTGAACTTCCTAGATATTGATTTGTTGTCGACAGGAAGTCACCTTATTTAAAAACAAGAATTATTGGTTTCGAAGACAAGGGTATGACTTGATATAGCAATTTTCACGGATGACGGTCATGAAAATGAAGGTTTACGAGTATTGCAAAGGAATGAGTTTTTAATCACTAGATGACTTCTCTTGAAAATATAGGAGACACTGTGATGAGTTGGCAACATTGACCCCAAATTGAAGTGAAGGTATGATGAACCATAGGTGTGAATGAACCATCAAGATGATTACCCAACCCAAATAGTCACGGACATGGAGTGAAAGAAGTGTCATGTTCAAGAGCGACTTGCTACCAAAAAAAAACTTTACTTACTTTTCCCAAATTTTCCTTGGTCATTTTTCGACCAGTACATCTTTATTTTTTAACAAGATCGAGGAGGATAACATTTGCTTGATCTATAATTCAACCCTTCGGGCAACTAAATTATCTCTATTTAATAATTTAACGAGTCTAGCGATGAATGAAACTCGATTCTTGCCATGATCGACAAGCCCGTCGCTATTTTATGTTTTAACGAGCTTAACGACAGTGATAGCCCGGTCCTTTTTCATATTTAGAGAGTATGAAAAAGAGGACGAAAGAGAACTCCATAAGTATTTTTTCGTAAATTTGTCTCCCAAATCTGAAAAAGTGTAAAATAATATTTCAAAGAACCTCTTTGGTCATGTTTAACCAAGGTATTCCTTTTTCGTAAATAATCCATCTTAGTCCGGAAAAGGGTTAAACTTATAATGAGTAGATATCAATTCATTTACTTTAACGAGCTTGAAAAGACAAGTGCTTGACAATATTTTGACATTATCGGAGTCTGAAAAGAGCTGAAAGAAGACTCCAGGTTTTCCTTTTTTGTTGTTATAGAAGCTCGAAAAAGAGATAAAAGTGCCTTCAAATACTTTTTCGTTTTTAACAAAGCTCAAAAAATAAGGAGAAAAAGTATGCTTTGTGGTCAAGTCATTCTTTGAATAAGTCTGCATGACTAATCTGTTCATTAGTTGTATTTCCTGTTCAAAACAACATCAAATGGATTAAAAATACCTGTTTCATGATAAAAACATAATAAAACTATAGCCATAGCAATAAATTTAACTTGCAAACAATTAAATGACCATAAAAAGCAGTTTCACTATTCATTTTTACCATTCCATAGTTACCATTTTCATTTTGGAGCTCTGAACCTGATTTTTCCCTCGAACTTCAATCATTGATTATGGTCATTTATGTGGACAAATTTTGTCACCATTTGATCCATGTTAGTGCCATGAACCTCCTCTTTCTTTCAGTATTCATTTCATTCCCATTCCTTGCTGGTTTTTAGGTTTTTGAGGCCCCTAGGGTAAATTCTGCCCAAAATGAGGGCAACACACCCATGAATGTCGAAACTTGTGTTGCATAGCAGGTACAGTGAAGGGTACCTGCATGTGCAACGCACTGGCTCAGCCCAGGGAGTGCATTGGGCATAGTTGAAGTTTTTGGTTTTCACGCTATGTCCAAAATTTTCCTAGTTTTTTGCAATGAATGGTATCTAATGGATCTTATGGTTGATTTTCAAGTTTTCATTGGATTATAATGACGAGTACATGGAGAGAAAGAGAACATGAAGAACAATATATGATTGCCTTGAATGATCCGGGTACTGTAAGATCCTTAAGAGATTGCAGGTTGCTTAAGTACTTTAAATTGTCAGGAATGAGGCAACAGATAGAACTCTTGGAGTTCTTAGTTTGAGCATCGGATCCGACGATAGAGGCATTTCACATAAAAAATCAAGTGTTTTCCATAATAGTTGAGGAATTTTATTTTCTCTCAGGTTTGTCGAGGAGAGGTTTGCCCATTTCTCTCACAGGGTCTACCATTGGAGGAGAGACAGTGAGGGATTATGTTATGCAGTATTTCTATCCAGGGTCAGAACCTAGAAAACATGGAAAAATAAACATCCGGCATGTGAGGGATTTTCCTTTGAGAACCATCCTCTTCACGATCACTAAACTTGCTGGCACCGTTACACTACATGTAGCGAACCGATCGTATATGCAGTATGCACTAGAGTGCTTAGAGCCAACAGTCTTCAACTGGTCTGAAGCTATTTTAACTCAGATAAAGGAACAACTGAATAAATCAAAGGGAGGAAGGAAGAAGAATTTCAGTTATGGTTCCATCCATATCTCCTTCACTTTGGAACGGATTCCACTGATGCAACTACAACATGTAAAATTGGATATATCTAGTCCTAGATATCCTCGAATGCAGAGATGGGTAGAACTCATGGGTCGACATTCAGGCCAATCGACCGTTGTGTTCTCAACTGCATTCTTCGCTTGGTTCTGGCAATAGATCATCACCATCGATGAGTATGCATACGTAGGCATTGACTTCCTAGGGGATATAGATCTAGTATTACCAGAAGGTGCTCAGTGGGGTGCAATGGGTAAGAATGACCCGACCATGCTTATTGATTTTTATAAGGTTTATACAATGTTTTTGTTTTTTGATTTCTTTCCAAGACTAGACTAAATGTTTAATGTAATGCAGATATTGGTCGCGTTCAACCAGTAGAGGAACCAGAGTGTGAAGCAGATGTGCTAGCAGAGAGGGCTGTCAGGAGAGCAATCCTTCAGGACCTTGATATGGCTAAGACTCTAGCTGAGCTTCAGTAGCACATAGAAGGATTAACCTTCTGGATTTCGGATTACCGGCTCGAAGAGTTACCCATGTGGCTACAGCGACACACTATTGGGGTTCCTAACCATTGGATGTGGTTTCTCCGTGGGATTGCTAGATCTATAGCATGTTACCACGAGAACCACTAGTTTACTTGTGATATTTTTCATACATTTTGAGGTCAGATGACCAATGTGTCTTGGGCGCAAATTTTGTAAAAACCTATAACTATCTATTTATATGTTTTCAAAGTTTTTCCTATGTTTAATGCACAATCCTATTCAATGATGTGAATGTTTTCTTTACCTATGTCGCAAATGTCTATCTAAAACTTGATTAAATAATGAATCAGTTAAAGTGTTCAAATTTCTGGAAATGTGTTGATATTGAATGAAATCAAAATGTCTCTCCAAAAGTCGAACTCTTAGGAACAATCTAAGAAGTGTTGGATTTCTAACATTATAAATACTAGTAAGTTGTAGTACCACAAGTTGTGAGTCTAGCCTTATGATTATGTGGTTAATACCAAATGAAATGGCATTAGAGAGAAGTTCAATCAACGCGCTATACTCAATAATATTATTCGTTGATCTACCGATACAAATCCCTTGAAAACTCACTAACTCGCCGTTCGGAGCGAAAATGGCCCACACTGCAGAGGACAGATTCTACGTACTACGACTAGCACCATCAGCATATCCAACAAATGTTTCCGAAGATTCAGTCATCTATGATGAAATGTAAAGCTGATTACTAACGTCAAGAAAAATATAAGAAACAAATCAAGATAGTGAATTCAAATCAACATCATATAAACAATATAATACAAAAAATTACTACGCTCATGATTAAGCATAGTAACGTTTCAAATACAACCCATTTCTAGGCTGTGCCAATGGAATCCCATCGTAATCAACTAACTCGTAGGCACCCTTAGCAAGAAATCTTTTGACACTATAGGGGCCATGCCATAATGGTTCGAATTTCCCTGTACCTATTACATCAACTTCTTGATCGTAAATAAGGATAAATTCACCCTTTGAGAAGATGTGAGGGTGGACATTTTTGTCGTATTGCACCTTTATACATATCTTATTGGCTTCATTGGCCAATTGGGCTTCACGATGGGTTTCATCTAGATGGATGAGGTTAAGGAGACGTGCTTCTTCTTCTGAGGTGTTAGGTAACAAGTCTATCATGAGTTTTAATGATGATATTTCACATTGGATTGGTAAGATAGCTTCTAGACCATACGCCAATTGAAAAGGAGTAAATCTAGTCGTGTTTCTCACTGAGGTTCGATATGCCCATAAGGTGGAGTACAGGATCAAGTGCCAGTTCCTTTTACATACTCCTATCATTCATTGAAGAATTCATTTAAGAATTTTCTTAATAGCCTCAACTTGTCCATTTTATTGTGGATAATAAGGAGTAGAACTATCATGTGACAATCCTAACTTGGCTGTCAATTCAGATGTCATATGGTTTCCAAAATTCTTCCCATGATCCGTAACTATAGCCTATGGGACCCCAAAGCGTGCAATAACATGGTTGAATAAAAACAATGCAGTTTTTTGTCCTATGTTGTTGAATGTAGGCATCACTTCGGCCCATTTGGTAAAATAGTTGATTGTGATAATAATATAACCATGCCCCCCAGATGAAGGAAGGTTACAGGTGATGAAGTCAATACCAAATTTCGTAAATGGTCTAGCAGAGACAACAGGATGCATTGGTGGTGGCAGTTTGTATATTTTATGGTAAAAAATCTGGCATGCATGACAACTTCTGACTACAAGGATACAATCTCAAAAAATAGTAGGCCAAAAGTAACTGGCGTGAAGTATCTTCTATGCGGTAGCATATCTAGATAAATTTCCACCACAAGCCCCAACACGATAATCATTCAATACTTTTTCGAACTCCTCATGAGTGAGGCACCTCTTTAAAATGGTATCGACACCACGATGATAAAGTTTATCACCGACGATTAGATAATCTTTGACTTGGTATCAAATACGTGGCTAATCAGAGCGAGAGGTATTAGGTCGGAAAGTTTGGGTTTGGAGATAAATGATGAAATCTCCATGCCAGGGATCAGATGATTCAATCAGAAATAGAGACTCGTCTAGAATATATGGTTCCAACGTAGTAGCAGTACTATCAAAGGGAAGGTCACAGAGAAACTCAGCCAAAACTAAAGACTTATTTGATTTGGATTTGATGAATTCCAAATCAAATTCCTACAAAATGACAATCCATTTTGAATATTTTCCCCCGAGAAATTGACCTGATAAGATGTAAGTCACGGGGTTGCAATCTGAAACTATTATTGATTTTCAGAGTAGGATATAATGGAAAAATATTTGGACAGCTTGAACAGATGCCAAGGCAAGATTTTCCATTTACGAGTACTTAACTTCTATATCATTGAGATTACGACTCAAATAATAGATCGGATGTTCGATTCCATTTTCTAGTTGGACCAAAACCACAGTGATGGCCGTTTCAGCCGCGGAAATATACAGGAAGTAATCATTTTGATAATTAGGAGGATACATTAATGACGCTCGGACAAGATGGTCCTTGACAACATCAAAATAATCTTGCACAACTTGGTCCCAATGGAAGGGAACTCCCTTTTTCAATAATCGAGTAAATCCTTTAGCCATTTTGGCATAGTTTGGAATGAATATTCTTAGGAAGTTAGCCTTTCCTTGAAGTTTTTGTATCTGAAGTAAGTTTGATGGTGCAGGTAAATCAAGAATGGCCTATACCTTCAGTGAGTCTATTCAAATTCCTTATTTTGAGACTACGAATATGAGAAATCGACCATAACCAACACAAAACACACATTTGTGTGGATTGAGGCGTATCTTGTAGTGTCGACAGCGTAAGAAAATGGCTCTCAAATGCATCGGGTGATCAGTTTGATTTCGTGAATGCACTGGTAAATCATCTAGATATGGTTGAACAATGTGCTTGATGTTATTGAAAGCATAATCCATTTCTCTTTGAAAAGTTTCCCCAACATTCTTTAAGCCAAACAGAAGTTTCGTATATGTGAATGTGCCCCAGGGACAGATGAATGTTGTCTTATGTTGGTCATCTGGGCGGATATTGATTTTATTGTAGCCAGAAAATCCATCCATGAATGAAAAAATCTCGCATCCAGCACAATCATCAATAACCTGGTTGATAAAGGGAGTAGGGTAGTTGTCTTTGGACAAGCCTAATTGACATCCTGATAATCGATGCACACTCTAATGGTTCCTTGTTTTTTCATAACAGGAACAATATTGGAAACCCACTCAGTTAGCGGAACAGGGTAAATAAAACCAGCGCGAATTTTTTTTTCAACATTTGCTTTAATGGCAACGAATTTCTTTGTATGAACAGGATGAAGCCATTGACGCACCGGTTTGACATCAAGATACATATTAATAGTATGTTCAACTATACTAGTATCTATGCCTAGCATTTCCTCATAAGACCAAGCAAATACGTCATGAAATTCACGAAAAAGGGAGCGATATGAATCAAGTTTTGATGGATAAAAAGTTACACCGACATGGATATTTTCTACCACGCCAGGTTTAGTCGAAATATTGATAGAAATCGTTTCTTCGATATTATATAAATTTCTCTTAGATTCAATTGCATTAATCGGAAAAGAATTTTAAAATAAAGTTTGAATGGAGGGGTGATATAGTTCACTAAGATTATTTTCTTCATAATTTGGAAGATGGGAATGATGATGATAATCTTCCCATGGTTCTCCTTCTACCATCATAGCTTCCAAAATATTTTCATCTGTCAAAAATTTTGAGGAAAATGGATCAGATGGAGTACCAAAATCTAATGAACGATCAACCCAAACACTCGGCGACGCTGATTTCAGATTTTCTGCCCAAGCCAAATAGATTGATTGCTATTGTAGCTCAATAGGGATGAGTGATAAAACATCATCCAACGTAGAAATATCAGAATAACCCATACTCTCCCTTAAGCTAGATAGAGTGGAAGAGATCATGTAGCAGGTCTCTATGCTTGCAATTTCTGCCGACGTCACGGGCGGCAGTAATGCAGAGGTTCCCATAATAGTGGAATCCTTTAAGAATCCTACACCAATGTCCTTAATTTATACTTGGGGTAAGTGAATATACTGAACGCTTCTAGTTACCAACGAAGTCGAGGAAAAAAAGGATAATTGATTAATGACTGTTATTGTACCTTTATGTGGAAAAGAAATCATTCTAAAGTATGTAGAAACAATTGTAGTCATCGCATATACCCATGGTCTTCCGAGTAAAATATTATAGTCAAGGGGTCCATCAAAAAGCTCAACATCAATACTTACTATTTTTTCCCCTAATTCAACTTGCAGGTTATTGGTAATACCACAAGCTTTATATGTTCTTCCATCAAAAGCCTTCAATGTCATTGATGATTGTGATAATCGCGGTGAGCCAAGTGACTTCCAACAGTTTAGAGACATAATGCACATAGATGCTCCCTCATCAATAATAGTGCAATGGAAAAGGTGATTGAGAACATTTATTTGGATGGAGAGTCTCAATTATGCTGGTAATTGCGGCACATAGCCCGTATGATTAAAGACGACAAGATTAGAATCATTCGGATCAATTCCACCAATGGTCGACAATAAAGCCTGTTTCTGGGAGGGACAATTTTGTAATACCTCAAGAGCAGACATAGTTGAAGGGGATTGAGCCAAATCTTCAACTATATTATAATTTTGTGCAGCTCTTGCTCAAGGATTATATGTCGATTTATGAATTACTCCCTTTGGTGGCTTAATTGTCAATTCAGGAATAACAGGAGGTGGTACTGATTCATTATATGGATTCGTTGTCGAGGTAGTAGGTTGATCAGTGGCCAGAATACCATAGTATTTATTTCGCATTGAAACCAAAATATCTTGTGACGGTTTTGTGGTGGATAACATTAACACTTGGGAACTAGGTGCTAGATCTGTAGCAACCAAATTTGTGTCTGGATTTGGGAATGGGTTTGTCAACATAGATAATGCATGAGAATTCTTGATGATTTTTGAGACTTCAGCACGGTGAGGACAATCCCTAACAAAATTCTCCTAATTACTGATTATGCATGGATAACGACGTTTCCGTGGTCCAGATGGTTGATCTGATGATCGTTCTTACGGGTTAGAAGTTTGCTTTTTCTTTGATTTCTCCTTTTTCTTACCTCCTGGTTGCTTATCACTTTTTTCTTTGTAAAATGACATGACATTAATTTCAGAAGTAGGAGCAAGATCATATGCAGTAGGGTGGTGTCTATTTTCAATGCCTATCAAGCTGTCTCTGGCACGAGAGTCCTTTATTTGCGGAGGAAGATTGAAATTAGATTGCAGCGCATTTGGTATTTTTTCATAGAGTGTGCCAGACTGAGTATAAATAAATTCTAAATATTGGGTATGAGCGATAACTTTCTCTTCTGTGAGGATGCCACCTTTAGCCACATCCTCAGGTATAGATGGTAACAAGGCCTTAATGAACCATTTAGCAAGGAGTTGATCGGAAAAAAATGTCTTAACCATTCATTGACGGTGACGCTACTCATGAATATGATCGAAAATGTGAGTAGCATTAGTATTTTTGAAGTTGGTTAAGAGTTCCGTTCCAGTTTCGTATCTAATCGGTAACTAGAAATGGGTCAGAAAGATAGTAGCTAAGGCAGTGAAATTGTCGAAAGAAGCTCTAGGTAATTCAATGTACCATTTACCTGCCGGACCTATGAGTGTACGCTGGAAAAAACGTAATCGAACATAATCATCATTTAGGTAATTTGATGAACACCATAAATGATAAGTCATAACATGAGTTGATGGATCTTCTTCAGGGTTTGCATTGAATTTAAGAATGTCGGAGGGTAATTTATGAGGTATCACCGGCCACCAAGGAGCATAATTGATAGGATCATTGGTTAACTGGTTTAAATTTCGTAATTCTAAGGTTGCAAAAAAAGGCAACTTTCTATTAAGGTCAGGTTGAGCATAGCCGGGGTATGATGGAATTTCTTGGGAAACAGGTCTTTGAGCACTATCATATGGAATTTGAGGCTGGTAACCCAGATAGGGTTTTTTTTTCATAGTAAACGCTTGAGAATTCTATTGACCAAAACCTTGATATGATACTTGTTGGAATGAAGCTTGAGGAATTTGCGCCTGTGGCTACCAAGGGGTCTATCCACCAATGTTATAACCCAAATTAGTATAATTTGGATTCATTTGATATGTATAACTAGGTTGCATTTGCGACATCCCATAAAATGGTACACCAGCTTGTGAATAAATGATTCCTGATACAGGTTGTTGTAAATTAACCAAAGGATTTTGAGTCTGTGGACCCAACATTTAATGATATTGAGTCAAAGAACTTACCTGATAAGGTTTATTTACAATATTTTTATTTTTTAACAGGGGTATAGATGTATTAACAAGTGGTAATGAAGTGGGTGTAACATATTGAACTGGTTGATACGAGTGTACAACCGTTTGTGGTTGGATAGGTAGAGTGGGCTGCCATTAACAAAAATTCATGTCAACATTAGTTTGACCAAAATGTGACTAAGTATTGTGGTATTGAGTGACCATAAGTTTCCCGCTAGCATAAGAAGGATAATAAGATGGAAAACAATTTTCTCCAAATGCTAGGAGTCTAGTTGATATGGTACTTAAAGGAATTGACCCATAAGGATCAACTTGATATTTCCCTGATGATGGATATAATGAATTAAGTAGTTCAATACTAACAATAGGACTACTAGTTAAAAAACTAGATGATGACATTGGTAAATACCATGGTCGTGAAGATGTACCAAAGAAAATGCTAGACAATGATTTGTAGCCTGTTGGGACCGAAGGGCCGCCCTGCAAATATGAATCTGGTGAGGTTGTGAACTTCAATGGGGTAGCGAGGGTAGGAGATGACGTAATTGGAACAACAGACCCAACCGAAGATGTTGGTTTAGACATGGTTGTATGACCAAATGTATACTCTCCAAAATCAATGGGAGATTGAATGGCAATGGGCTCAACAAAAGCAGATGGAAACGATTGAGGAAAATAATGGTACAGGTAAAGGTCTCCCCCAATATGGATTGGACTTGAAGGTGTATCAGGTTGTGGTATTTCTTCAATCGCAATTAAACCAGGAGGAAGAAATTCACCGTCAGGCCCAAAATATATTTCAAATGGTTGACTGTGTGATATAGGAGTTGTAGTGGCTACAAAAATTTGTGGGGTGACCAAGTTAGGAACAACTTCTGGTTGTTCAACTTTAGGATTCAGATGTGCTGGCAAAGAAGAGACAATATTTGGATCAATTTGTTATTGAACAAAGTCGGGTCCAAGAGGTATGGTCTCAACGATTTAATCGATCATGACCACGGGTATTTGTGAAGACTCTGTTTCGAAAACAGTAAACGAACCGGGATGTGTGGAAACAATTTGAGCTAGCTCTAGTTTAAATGATGATGTTTTGCCAGAGGTATGAATTGTACTTGATTCGGCAGATCGTGATTGCCTTCGCCTACCATAAGTAACTTCCGGTGGTAAAGGTTGTTTTAAAGCTAACCGACGTGAATGACAGGGGGTAGGATTGTGTTCTTCCACGATTACTTATTTATTTTAACTAAAAAAAAAAAGAAAAAAAAGAGGGTAATGCTAGGCAAAAGGGTTTACCAAGAAACTGTGAACTGCAGAATACCTCCTAGTGAACTAAGAAGTATGTGCAGGTAATCTACCCGAATGTTGTGTTCGGTGTATCACAATTTCAGGGTGGCCAACTCGGTTCACTATGGATGGATAGCACCTAAAATTTTTCCTCCCAAATATACCCAAAGGTACGTGGAGGCCCAAGTCCGTATTAGCGTTGTCTGATGTGAAACTACATAGTGAGAGCACCCCTTTATACTTATCATACTGTAACACCACTTGATATACCTGAGAGTACGTGGACGAGCTACAATATACTTATGTACGTGGAGTCAGGTATCACACTCGAAATGTATCGCAAACAAGTTAACGACAGCTGCTATGTTTTACGACACTAGAACAAGTCTCTAGCCTAGACCTTCTAAACGTTATTGTTATGGTTCTAATGCATTGTTAAGTAAATTGAGATGTATTTTATGTTGATCTTGCTTAAAAATTTGCTTTTCAGGTTCACCACGATGATGTATATGAAATTCCTAAGATGCAAGCTAAGAATGATAAACAAACTTTCACTTTCAGCTTTTTCAATGAAGAAACTAGCTACTAAGGGAAGAGAGAAAATAGTTTGTGAGAAAACAAATCAATGAACAAAAACAAAGTCAATGAATCTCAAAATAAATGCAGATTTCCTAATGCTCCTTTTGCAAAACACCCACAATCCTACATGCAAATGAAAGTTTTTCTTTTCAGTTTCCTTAATGTTATGAATGTAGAAAAGAAACTAGGTGCACTAAATCAATAATCAAAATGATTTTTACTTTTGAGAAACGAAGAATACAAACAACAATTTCTCTTTTAAAGGAAAAACAAGGATTTCAACAACAATTTCTCCTATCAAGGAAATGAATATTTTACGACAATTTCCCATTTCGAAAGCAAATGATTCTTAATATGACCATAAAAAATACTTTGAAATCAACTTGTCAATGATAAAGAAATTTTTTTTTAAACAAACATTGAACAAATTTTTAGCCAAAGGAGGAAGAAGTATATAGAGTGACCAGTCAATTGAGCATCAAACTTTTCAAAACACAGCAACAAACAAAATTGAAGCAAGTTGCAAAGTCAAATTCAAGGGAATTTGGTAACTTTCAAGAGTCAACGCAGTCTCCAAGGGGAGACATTTCTCTGCAACGCAGGCTTGGAAGGGAGACAGTGCTCTGCAAAGCATAGTGTCCAGACTAAGGGTGCGTTGGGTGTAGTAGACAAGGAAAAATACTACTATTTAACTCACTGTATTTGCAAATTAAGCTATGAAAAAATCTAATATTTATGTGTAACAGCTACTGGGTGGATTTACAAAGAAAATCAGAGACTAAAACACCTAAAATTAAGAGAAATTATCCCCAGTGGAGTTGCCAGTTTGTTGGGCCAAAATTGTAATCTACAGATAAATTACGCTTCCCTTGACAGGTGTTAGTCTAGAACAATAGGTGAAAGACTATACTACCATTTCTTCTAACTCAAAATAGATACACAGAGAGGATTGGAGGCTTACTTTTTCAGTTGCTTCCAAACGGCTCCTTCTGTCGCTTCTGTCACAGCTTCAAATTCAAGCAGTTTTTGAGCTGAATGCTTCCTGCAAGAAAGAACACTGAAAAACAGAAGATACAATAATATAGATATCTATTCAAGCTAGTTAGCTAAATCAGTAAATCATAAACTACATTCATCAACCAAGATATTACAACATGGAAAATAAAAGTTAACATAGATGCATGTAGGGAAAAACAAGAAGTACTCTTTATTAATGATAGAAGGAGAGGTTACAACCTAATGACTAAATTGAAGTGACCTTCCAGAAAAGTTCCCAAGTATCATCATCACATAAATCTCTCCAGCAATATCTCCACAAATAAAACTCTCAATTGAAAATCCTCCAACATTTCTCTACTCAAATTCTTCCTTCCAAACACTTAGATCTGTGTTCAATTTATAGATGAACTGTAGGTTGTTTTGCAATCAATAGCTTTCCAAAAATAGGAAAGACATGTTTCCATTCATGTAGATGTCAAATGGACACTTGGATCTGAAGCTTGACACATTTGAACTCTTATAGAAGGCACTGGTCGAGTGGAGATTCCAGAACAATGAGAATTTCACTCCCAATGTGACAAATGCACCTGAGAATGTCGAGAAGTGCTTTGCAGAGCAGCCTTGCATGGGGCTACCTTCATATGCAACGCACTTAGGCCCCTTAAATCCTGTGTTGGTGAGCTCTCATATGCTATATAATAAGCTTCAAACCATGGAAATTCTTGGTTGATGAAAGTCTTGCTTGATTTGTCTTGTTTCTTGTCTTAGGGCATGTACCAACTGAAATGATAGGGAATGATAGACCCTTGATCATTGGTCCTGGAGATGATGCCCAGTTAATGAGGTCATTTGGAATGGTGCCAAAATTGACCTATAACACCTCCCTACAAAGGATATTTCTGAAGAAATCAAGAGGGTACCAACACTCTTGTGTGCATGGGCTAAGCTATGGAGATTTTGGAAGAAAGATATATTTCAAAAGAAGATTGATTTTCCTATTCTTCAATCTTGTCTTGCACAAGATCAGCTGCAAGAGGGCAGCAAATATGGAGTAAATTTACTCCCACAAATGAATTTGGAATTAAGCATATCAAAGAGGAGGACCATGATATGACAGAAGCCTCAGATCAGATTTCTACAACATTGTCATGGTTGGGGAGATTGGATCCATATTGGAGATCACAAATGTTGGTGGAATATTCCAAGGATATTCACACATGCATGATTCTTGATGAACAACTACTAGATGAGGGCTATTTAGTCCAAGATGGAGTCATCTATGATCATGGTAGGATCTTCTTATCTAGAGCCTCCAAGCTCAAGGAGAAGTTACTACAAGGAGCCTATGAATAGTTCTCTTTCAGCCACATATATTCTATGAAGCTCAACAAAATCATCTTGAGGAGCTATTATTGGGAGGGCTTTGAAAAAGAACTATATCAGCATTGTCAAGGATGCATGAACCTTGTGGAGTTGGAGTAGCAACAAGAGTCTAAGATAGAGTTATTTCAGCCAACTCTTCCTACCTTGGGAGGAGGAGAGAGATCCATACACCACTCCACTTGTATAAGGAGAACTATTGGTGAAGAGCATACTTATGTAAATCATGGTTTATTTTCTGATTGTATGCATTCTCTTACTATGTATATGCAGGCCATGACTCCTAAGAGGAGTTCTATATCTTATAGACTTCATGGCCAACTTTGGGCCAAAATTATTTTTGATTATGGCCACTCCCTTGGTGAACAAAGGGAGATTTTGCAGCATGATGGGTGCTTTCCTAAGGCACCAAATATATCCTCCACTTTCAGCCATGGAGATATGTTATGGGCAGAAAGAAAGTTGTGGGAAAACCACTTACCACATCTAGATTTGATGCAAACAGGAGATGTCCTGCACTGGTTGTTATTGGGTGAGTATGGGTACTACCCAAGGTTTTATATTTTCTTGTCTCATGCTTTGTATCTCAATGAAAGGATGCATAAGAAGAAGGCATGGTTGCTTTGGTTGGCAAGAAGAGAGTTTGGACATCCCATGTTGAATTTCATGTCCATGTTTTTGCTTATGATTGGGATGTGTCTCATGCATGTACATGTATTTTCTGTTTGGAATGTATCTCATGATCATGTATGTACTTGGGTTTGGGAGAAAATGTAAGTCTCTCATGAGGTGGCATAAGAAAGCTTGTTTATATCATGATGATGATGATGCTCTGATATTTTTTGGGAACATGAGAGGAGGGATGACACATTGGTTGAGTGTGTCCTTTGGGAATGAAATCTCCCATATTAATTCATGCTTCAAGAGGAGGATAGAACATTGTATGGCTGCTACATTATATCATTTGTTTTATTATGTATGAAGCCATATGTTGGGCTTATGTCATTGGAAGAGGTCTTTCACTTGGGAGAATTTGGAGCAAGACATGTGTTGTTTGAATCATATTCAGCCAACACCTATTATCCTCTACTATTTCCAAGCTTTGAAGAAGCTTATTGCAGCAGGTGGTGGGATGGCCACTTATTATACCATAATTTGAGGCAGCAAGATGAAGGACAACGCTGGTCTCAAGGGAGGGACTATTGTCACCATCAAAAATATCGCATGACACTTAGTCCATGTTTCTCTTGGAGGACGTATGGTGAAGATACTTTATTCACTATATGCATGGAAGATTGGGAAAGGAGGCTCACTAGAATAAATGAAGAGAATCATGAAGTTCCAAGTCTCTTTTGGCTTCATGAGGACTATATTATTGCAGCCCGGGATCATCAGCTCCATATTTATCATAAATGGAGGGAGACACAGCGTGATTTGGGTATTATTATCTCTCATTTCCAGCCATGGAGCCCCTACACACTGCATATGGTGGGGATTGGTGACTATTTATTTGAGCTACCAAAGATGGCTCACTTTGTTTGGATGATAGCATGGAGATTGAAGTTTCTCATGGGGGTTGAAGCACCCAATATTTACCATCTCTCACGCCTTGAGAAGGCTAATGGACAACATATGATTCTTTCTATGTATCTCCCACTACTTCATGATGACAACTATTTGGTTCATCCACCAAAGGAAAACTTGTATTCTTGGGAGGAGACAATTCCATTGGAGGTTTTGCAAAGTCCTTGTGAGTTGC
Source organism: Pinus albicaulis (assembly GCA_034641835.2). Classification (NCBI taxonomy): domain Eukaryota; kingdom Viridiplantae; phylum Streptophyta; class Pinopsida; order Pinales; family Pinaceae; genus Pinus; species Pinus albicaulis. The sequence goes on along the minus strand of CM076575.1, from coordinate 1,948,576,329 downwards.
TTGAGGACAAGCAACATTTTAGAGGGGAGGACTGTAATGTTCCTAATTAGTCCTAAGTTAATAGGAATATTCATTTTGTTTTGCTTTCTTTGTTTTAAGAATAAAGATGTAAATGAGGTTCATAAAACTCCTAATAAAATAATAAATCAATGCCCAATGTGAATAAGGCTAAATCTGGGCCATTTGTATAAACACACTTGAGTGTGAAAGAGACTGAATAAATTGAACAAGTCAACTAGGACCAAATCAACAACGTTGTCTAGATGCAATGAATCTCCTAGAGGGACAGCGTAGTTCAAGTTGGAGGCTACACATGTGAAGGGAGCTAAATCATTGAAGGTGATTTAGGGTTTACAATCTCTTGATCTTATAAAAGGAAGAGGAGGGAAACATGTTGAGGTTGCTCATGATATGATATTTTGATATATTGTCTGTTTAGACATATAGCTTTCTTGGTTGTTTAGCCTAGATTGCAAATGTTGTTTAGCATTGTGATTTCCTGTTTAGGAATTCCACCTCTTTCCATTAAGTAGCTCTTAGAAGAGTTTTTACTACATAGTCCACTATCTGGTTTGAGACCAAGCTTCTCCTTTCAACTACAACACATTTCCTATTTAGGGTGTGATTGTCTTTGCAATCTGCAGCAAGTGGAGGCTAGATCTATTCAAATCTAGGTCATACTAGTGCCTCTTGCGGTGGGAAAGCCATATATTCCATTGGAAAGAGTGTATTAGCTGATTGGAGCTCCAGATATACATCTTGGCATCAGGCCAAACTCTACAGCAAGCCTATAGCATAGTTTATGTCCCTGGACTGCGTTATTTGCAAGTGAGGAGTTGCAAGGTGTTTTGGCAACTATTTGAAGGAGAGATCTCTGGTGTAAAGGAGCCTTCCTTACACTGTGGTGATCCATGGATTAGCCATATAATCCATGTATGTTTCAGATATAATCTATTTATAGATGTATTTTCTTCAGAAATTCTGAATCATTCTATAGATCTGCTATAGTAGATCTCAGATCTACTCCATGTACTTCATTTTTTGCTGAAAACCCCAAGGGGATCTGGGAGAGGAGCCTTTCTAGTGTACAGATCTGATATGGATCTAAATTTTTGTACACAGATCTGCTCTAGATTTGATATGTAATCATCAACAGTTGCAGCCTAATAAAATAAAGCTATCAAGGTAGTTTCAATCATTCATGTGGTTGCAACACCTCTTTTGAGGGCATTTCTTCCATATATGTCTTGTATTTTCAGCTATACATCTCATGGGATTTATTATACATCTATTTTTATGCTTAAAAAAATATTGAGGAATATTTTATTGGCCTTCTACTCCTGCTCTATTGAAACTGCATTATTTTCTGAGCAGTCTTGCTGCAGTCCCTTATTGGGCAATTTCTAGCCATAATAGGTGTGGGGAGATCTGTTTAACCCACCTACAGTGATTTTTTCTTGATCCCCTATTGGATTTCGGTCTTAGATAGTCAGATATAAGGGATCCAAGTGTTGGTTTCCATTTTTGTAGCATCCATTCCTGGAAAATGCGTTTTCCATTCATGCCTTGCTGATAGTTTCCATTTTGGATATTACAATGCATGAAACATATTTGCATGTAATATAGTTTAAATTAACTCAGTCTATCATTCACTGTCATAATCATTCTCTTCTGGGTTGGGCACACATCTTTGGATGAAGAAACCCTTCATAAATATGCATTACAAGTAAGTTTTTCATGTTAAATATTTTTATTTCCTTTCATGATTTTGTTCTTAATGTTTATTTCCTTGTTGTTATTTTTTGTTTTTCAGTTTATTCATTGGAATTTATATTCAACCTTGTTTCTAAAAGTGTTAATTTGTTGTCATAGGCTGAAAATATGCATGTTCCCTGTCTCTTCACATTCTAATCATGAGTGTGATAACATGCATCAAATATTGTATAGTTATTCTTCTCATTTTAATCATGAAATATTTATATTAGACTTTTCCTTGAGATTTTCTCTAGCAGAGTGCACTTTTTGGAACCCGAAGCCTTATTTATTTTAAGGATGATTGACATGTCCATTTAATTTTGAACTAGGATTTAATAACTTGTGAGGCCTCTATGCTATATGCACAGTACCAGAGTTCATATCGAAGGGGTATGAATATGCACAAAAACTATGAGTGGAAGAAATCAGGATTAAGATATGTCAATCCATTATTTTGAATCTAGTCATAACTTTACCCAATTACTCGATTAGATATGTGTTTTCACTGTGACAATGACCCTCCAAAGTTTTTTCGTAAGTAGATTTTGGAGCCTATTTGAACCATCATTTAAAGCCCCTTAGTGTTGGAATATTGTTTTATTTTCTATTTGTATGTTTTCTCTAAGTATCACATCCTCCTAAATCAATGTTTCCTAAGTGTTGTCACCTAAACTTGGAATCTATTATGTTATCTTGTTCATGGTTAGGTGGACTCATGATTTTTCTTGAATTAGAAAATAGCATTTTGACCATGCACACACTAGGAAAAAACATGAAAATCACACAAAAGGAAACAAAAGAAAGAAAATCACCCTTAAAGGAAAAAACACTCCTCAAGTTGATGAATACTTTCTAGTTGAGCACACGCCTTCAGACTGAAGAGGTGAGCCCTCCTTGAGTGCATTCCTTCATGCTTAGCAAGTGCAACCTACTTGAGCACATTCCTTCCTACTGAAGCCATGTTCCCTTCTTTAATGGATGCATGAGATTCCTTGTTGCACGTGGGCACAATCCCAGAAAATAGGAGCCCACTTAACTTCCCTTAACTAGCTCATTCACTTTCCGACAAATGGTGATCATGCATGAAAAATATTTTCATGTAATATATTTTAAATTAGCTTAGTTTATCATTCACTCTCATAATCATTCTCGTCTGGGTTGGGCGCACATATTTGGATCAAGAAACTCTTAGTCAATATGCATTACAAGTAAGTTTTTCATGTTAAATATTTTGATTTCCTTTCATGATTTTGTTGTCAATGTTTATTTCCTTGTTTTTGTTTCTTTGTGTTTCAGTTTATTCAATGGAATTTCTATTCAACCTTGTTTCTAAAAGTGTTAATTTGTTGTCATAGGCTGAAAATATGCATGTTCCTTGTCTCTTCACATTCTAATCATGAGTGTGATAACATGCATAAAATATTGTATATAGTTATTCTTCTCATTTTAATCATGAAATCTTTCTATTAAACTTTTCCTTGAGATTTACTCTAGCAGAGTGCACTTTTGGAACTCGAAGCCTGATCATATCTGAAAACTACGCCGAGAAAATACATGTTTTCCTTTTGAGCGCACTTATTCATTATAGAGAACTCCACCCTCCTTGAGCACATGGCACATTAAGAAGGCTTGAAGGTTTCCCTTTCTTCCCTTCGGCATGCTCCAATGTGCAATGTTCCCTCCTTGTCCTTGAGCACATGAGCATACTTTGAAGGCCTAAAGGCCTAAATATTTGTTTCTTTGTCTCTTCGGAGTGTGCCAAAGCACCCTCTCTATCTCTTTGAGTGCATGAGTGCAACATGAAGGCCTGAAGGTCTAAAGACTCAATTCTTCTTCTATTTGGAGTGCATCCATTTGCCCTTTATGTTTCTTTCTCGTTTTGGAGTTCATGAGCATACTACAAAGCCCCAAATGACAGGTGATCCCCCTTCACTCTTTGAAAGTGAAGCTTCCTTTTTTGCATGTATATTTTCTACCCATGCATGTAGCTATACATTGTTAGTGATAGGTTTACATTATCAGTTACATTTAATGACTCTTTGAATATGATTTTCTGAGATATTTCTACATAGTTAGGATTTCATAAAGCTAATCTTGTCACCATGAATGTGCTTCCGAAAATAGGTGTTTGAGATGCAATTATTGTCACTCTTTGTTACACAACATTTTTTCACTATTCCTATAATCCCCAACTCGCACATTGGAGGGTCATTTACGTGACCAATGCACAATTTCATGCTCTGCAAATTACATCCTTACATCCTTTTTGATGAAAGTAACATTCTTCTTGTTGACATTTCGCTAAGCAGAGTTATGAAAATCCCTTTTTTGCCTTGGCGCGAGTAGCCCTTTACCTCCTCGTGTCAACCTGGAATTTTACACTAAGCCCCCGCCACTTGGCGCTCTGTCCTAGTGTAATTCCCACACTAAGCTATTTATGAAATGTTTTTTAAAAATAGAGGTGAAGGTTCCATTCCAACCACCTCAAGGATGAGTCATTGGGAGTGGTTTAACTGAAACAACCACGGGCTCCCTCCTTTAGTTAGTAGTTTCCATCTCCCTTGGAACACTCCTAAACGATAGACCTCCCTCCCACCTTTGTAGGGATCCCAACCTCCTCCTTTGCCTCTATATAAACAAGCCTTCTCTCTTTATGAAAACTAGTTGAAGCTTAACAAAGAGAATTATGCAGCTGAAGTGCTAAACCTGAAAGACCAAGCTATAGTTGAATAACTGAGTTATTGAGAAGGTAGAACAAGGGAGAAATCCATCGAGAGGGCCTTTATCCCATCTGAATTACCCGATGAGCTTTCAGACGTGCTTCACCCGAGCCCTGCTGGAGGAGACCGCAACGTCAAAGCATGGTTGTATCTCTTATTTCTACCTATTAATATAAGTGACTATTGTCTGGTTCCAGTCTTGTGTTTTATCTTTATCGAATTTGATATGCTAGTCCTCTCTAACTGACTAGTAGATTTTGGATGAAATTAGTATGTGGAATGTGGTTTTCATTTTCTGATCTTTGTGAAGGTTTCCAAGTGCGATAAGTGGAGGGATTTTGATTTTCCTTCGATCAGGAGTGAGAGGTTCCCATCACCACTATGATTTATAACAACAGCATTGGACCACAGGTAGGCTATATTTTCATGTCCTCTTTCATTCGAATATGTAGGAACCTAAACCTTAGCATGATTCCTTGTTACTAAACCCACCCTAGAGCTAGAGGGATCGTCTATGTCTGCAGAGAGCATTTACCTACATAACAAGTTGGCGACTCCGCTATGGATCAGTGTGAGTTTGTCTTTGATCTTGTTGAGTATTTTTTTGGGTTTTTGTCTTGTTGTTTACCTTTCTGGTTGTTTAACTATGCTTCAAACCCTTGTTCAGCCCAAAAGTGTCAAGATTGACCTCTGCTCTATTGAATTTTTTCCCTTTTCATTGGTTAATTGGCTTGGCACGGGAATATCGTTCACAACAAAAACACCTCAGAGTTTTGCGTGTCAAATTTTCATGAGTTTTTGGTCAGCTTGTCTTTGTTTTTGGGTTCTTCTTGAGAGTAATTGAAGTGAAAGAGATCACTTCGATTGCCGTGAAGTCATTTTCCGCTATCCATTTCTTATTAGTGTGATTTGAGGTCTTAGGGTTTCTGAGTGCCTTGGTGCACTGTGCCTTCTATTTGGAGATCGATTTTCTTAATAGTTGTCGAATTCGTTCCCTGTTCGATTGCTCTTGGTCTCTTTGATCTTGTTGAGTATGTTCATTGGTTGAATAATCATTACCTTGCTTGTTTGATTTTTCTTCCTCTTACTCCAAGCACCAATTACATTGCTTTCATGGGCCATTTTGGAGATTTCTCTTTGATTTGAAAAGATTGTAGCATTGGTTTGGGTATTGTTGTGTTTGTTTTATGTTGGAGGAGTCATTCCATTTCAACTTTTACATTTTCTCTCTCAAGCTAGTGTTTAGTTTTTGTTTTCATGTCATTTAGTGCATTGTTTTCTCTATTGCATTGAAAAAACCAAAATATTGCATTTATTTTTCTTTGAAAATGAAACGTTCTCTCGCATAACTAGCATTGCATCGACTAGGAAAGAGTTTTGGTTTTTTGTAGATTGCATTAGATGCATTAGTGGATGTTTTCACATGATTTTAGTATTTTCTATCGCTTGAAAGTTTTCTTTCCTTCTCGTAGATAGCTTTTATTGAACGAAAATGATATCCTTCTGCATATAGTTTTGCATTTAGGAATATTTCAGATCTAACATACGTTAAGGCCTGGAAATTGAAACTTAATCCAAGATCAACGTGAAAATATATTTCAGTTAACCTAAGGCAACATTGAAACCTAACGAAATATTCTAGTGGTCTAAGTTAAAGACGTGTTTCGGCGTCTTAAAACCTATTAGATGTCGTTTTCCATCTGGCTTCAGACAACGCTAGTATAGACTTGTGCTCCCTATACCATCGAGTATATAAAGGAAGACCCCTCTATGTTGCAATCCTTTTATCCATAGGAAGTAGAGTCTGCCGCCCTGTAACCGTGGTACACCGAACACATCATTCAGGGAGATTACCTACACGTACATGAAGTCCTTGGTCATTTCTCTTTCATTTGATCACCAAGGTGTATATGGTAGTTCACAAAAACTTGGCATACCCTCTTTCTTAGATTACCTGAGCAGTCATTTTTTATCTTTACTGACTCCTTAAATTTAAAAATATCATCGAGCACTTGTCCTTTCACGCTCGTTCAAAGTTGAAAGTGACTAGAGTCATCTTTTGTCTGTTTCCTGACTCTTAAAACATGAAACAAAAAAGTTTGGTTTTAGTGTCGTAAAATAAACTATTAATGATCACACACCCATAAAAGCTTCAGCACTTGGATTGTTTTCATTTGCCTCGGTTTTTTAGTCTTTTCTTAGATCTTTCTTTTTCCTTCTTGTTGAGATGCAGTCACGGTGGCGGAACCACTAGTTTCGTCATCCTCGCTCCCTTCTAGAGGTAGTCATTTACTGGACAGTTCATTTGAAACTCCTCAATCCTCTAGGTCAGACGAGCTTCAACAGCCTATTCTCCTGTCAGTCTTACCCCTTGCTACCTGGTCTCTCGTTGATGAGCTATTTGAGTTCAATTGGCCTCCCTCGGGTGCTTGGTCTGGTTTCAGGGACGAGGAAGAATTCCCTCCTCTTATGTTGGGATCACCATTTTTATCTGTTGTTATACCTCCTAGTCCCCATAGTCTTTTTGAAGATCTTACGCAGGAGTCAGACATGGACACATCAGGTCCTATTGGTAGTGATGGAATTCCTGTTTCTACAGAAGACTATCAAATTTTCCCTGAAAAAACCACTTATGTGTCTCCTCAATCTTCACCATCGGTGTCATTTCCTACTAGATATAGGTCTTTGGGTCAGATTATTGTTGGTGTTGCCTCCATGGTAGCATCTACTCCATCCAGGAGTCTAGTCCTTCCATCTTTAGGATTGTCACCGATGACACCTGCTTCATCAGTTGCTGTTACATCTGTCCCAGTTAAACCTACTGTCTATGCGGTTGCGTCTACGCCTATCACTCAGTCACTAGCAGCCTCGACTGAGATACTGGTGGCCTCACTTTTGAAGAGTATCTATTGGCTATTCATCAACAGAACTGTTAGGTTTCTAAATAGCCTCATGCTCCTGTTAATCTGCCACACCATTATGAGGAATATGGTAATCCTATTTATTTTCCCTATCTTACTCCTCATCACTATGATGTTGTCGATAACCCCATCTATGTGTTTCCTACTCCCCATAATTATGATGATCATGGTGTTCCTGTATATGAACCCTATAAAATCATTCCTGAGATTGAGAGGAATTATCAGGTGAAACCCCCTGGCCCACAAGGACATCCCTTTCAGGGACAACCTTCAGCTCAGTCGGGATTTACATACAGTCCTTAGGGACAACCTTATGGTCCATAGGGCCAACCTTTACAAGGCCAGCCCATGGTCCAACAAGGACAACCTCAGAGGCCTTCTGGTCAACCTTTGTATCAATGAGGACCTTTTTATGGTCCTGGGGGGAAAATCTATTCGTCTCAGGGACAACCTTTTGTCCAATAGTCGAGATCATATACTCAAACTGGTCCGAAATTTGGGTCATAAGGACATCACTCTGGCCCTCCTCTGGGGAGACCTGGACCATCGCAACCATTAGGCCAACCTGCTTAGCCAGGGCAACCTAGTGGCTCTCAACATCTAGTTCAATCTAGTCTGTAGGGGCAACCTACTCAACCATCCCAAAAACCAGCTCAGTCTACTCAACAACAATTTTACTCTGCTTCACAGCAGCAACCACTTCACCCTATTCATTTAGCTCAACATGGACCCACTTATCAATAGCCAACTCAACCCCAAGGTGTTTATTATCCTCGTGGTAAATGTCGACTAGTATATAGTGCATCTCAAGGTTTTACTTATCACCCTCAATCTCAATTACCGTATAATCAACCGCAAAGCAACACTTACATTCCACTACAAAATCCTCAACAATGACCTCGATGGCATGCTCAGAATCAATATCCTCCATATCAATAGAATTATTCGACCTATACCCCATATCGTCTGAATCCTTTGGGACAGAACCCATAGGGGCATAATTTTTCTCAAACAGGATGGAATGCAAGTTTGGGTTCTTATCAAGGACCTGTTATGCATTTTAACCCTCAACTACCATTTCTCGCCATGTTGGAGTTACCAGATGTGTCAAAGTTGACAAATGATCCTATTCTTCACAATCCATATTGGCCTCTGGTTCCGACTAAGATTCCTGGTGATTGTCCCAAATTTGAGGGCAAGTCCAGAGAAGACCCCCAAGCACATGTTATAACTTACCACTTATGGTGTTCCTCTAACTCTTGGATTGATGATTCTATTTGGCTTCGTCTTTTCCAACGGACTCTTACTGGTGCTAATGCTAAGTGGTATATCAAGCTCTCTCGCAGTATCTTTCAAGATTTCAACTCTCTCTCTATGGCGTTCCTTACACATTTTCAGTTACTGGTTCGTTATGAATCCGGGACCCATCTCCTTACCTCCTTGAAACATGACCGGGTTTCTCATATCTTAGACCATATTCATGAATGGAGATGTTGTTGTCGCTTGATCAAGTTTGAAATTCCTGATCAGCTTCTTACTCATTGGTTTACTACCTCCTTTGTCAATCAAATTGCAAAAGACATAGCCATGGGGGCATGTGTAATCGAGGAACATGCCATTGCTCATGGCCAGTACTTTGATCTCGTGTACTTTCAGTCGGGCATATTGCATGATATTTTGACTAATGCCCCTCAACCTGGAACTTCTACTGCACTAGCAACCCCATTTGTCGACGGTATTATTGGTTTTGTGTCTCAAACTTCACGTAAGTCTTCTTCCTCCAACCCTGGGAAGCAAAAGTCTAATTCTTCCAATGATATTTCTCCTCAGTCTAGTTCGAATCATGGTAAAATATCAGAGGTCAATGTCGTTCAGGCCAATCCTATAGATAAGACTTCTAAAGGGAAAAAGAAGTGTAAAGGCAAGACCAAGGCCGATGCCCCGAAAGTAGATTCGTCCAAATCTCGTGCTAATGATGGTTCACACTGTAAGCTGAAGTATCCATGTTTGATTTGTGATGAAAACCACTACACCAAGGATTGTCCTCGATGGTCCGAAGTGAGTAGGTTGCTCAAAGGAAATCAGGGTACTCCTGTTATTCTTAAAGAACATTTTCAATCTTAGCAGGCCCAGATGGTCAAGCAACCTCAATCATCTATTCTATCTGGTTCTCAAGTGTTCATGATGAATGGTTTTGCATCCATTTCTATTGCTACTCAGTCAAAATATTATGTAGGGTCGCACTAGGCAACGAGGAAGGAGATCCCTGATCACCATGATTGCCAAATTTATCAATGCAAGATGCGTGCGCCACCAGTTCCTCTTCACCCTGTCATTACCGTTGGTCCCTTTCCCAAATTGGACATCGATTTTATGACATGTAACCCTCACTCGGCTGGGGGGCATTCTTATATCATCATAGCCATGGACTACTTCACCAAATGGGCCGAAGCAATGCCTACACTTGCCGCTGCTGGTACGAAAACCGCTCAGTTCATTTTCTATCATATTATTGCTAGGTTTGGTGTCCTCAAGCCATCATTACTAATCATGGTTCCCATTTTCGACGTTATATGGTAGCGGAGTTGACTTCCAAGTTGGGTCTACATCATGATAGCTCAACACTGTACTACCCTCAAGCCAATGGCCAGGTTGAAGTTGTGAAAAAAGTTCTTGTCACAATGCTTTAGCATACGATTGGGATCCACAAATCAAACTGGCATCTCATGTTATTTTCATCTCTTTGGGCATACCGAACCTCAGTGAAGAGTGCGATCAGATTCACTCCTTTTCAATTGGTTTTTGGTCTGGAAGCTACTCTCCTGATTGAATGTGAAATATCTTCACTAAAGCTAGTTGTGGAATTACTGCCTAACACTTCGCCGTAAGAAGAACATCTCCTTTACTTAGAGAGGTTAGATGAAACTCGTCGCTTAGCTGCTTTGGTCATCGAGGCACAAAAGAAGCGAGTCAAAGCTAATTTTGATCAATCAGTTTCCCCTCATTCTTTCATTGAAGGAGATCTTGTCCTCCTATATGACCAACCTCATGGTAAGCTGGGGGCAGGTAAATTTCAACCTATGTGGAATGGGCCTTACATCATTAAATGTGTGTTGCAAAATGGGGCCTATGAGCTTACATCGTTAAACGTGTGTTTCAGAATGGGGCCTATGAGCCTATTGGCTACGAAGGCCATCCTTTTGAATAGCCCAGAAATGGGTTGTATCTCAAAAAATATTATGCATGAGTTATTTGAGCATATCAGGTGTACATATGTGTTATTTTCATTTTTGTACATGTTTTTGGGTTTGGTGTGCTTTGTGAGTATTTTCTTGCCTATTGGGTCTTGCTTATTGTGCAGATGTCTATTACCCCTTATGTCGGTTTCGCGGATGGTGCTTCCTGCAGTACCAGGAATTTTTCTTCGACAACCTGGGTAATTTATAATCCTACTAGTGAGTTGATAGACCTGCAAGGTATTTGTCTAGGACAAAATACAAACAATGTCGTTGAATATAGCTCTGTCATTGAGCTATTAACTGTGGAAATTAACCTCGGAATACACACATTTCTTGTAAATCTAGATTCATAGCTTGTTGTTTTGCAACTCAATAATCATTATTCGGTTAGAAATCCGCACATTCTGAGATTGTATTTACGTATACATTTGTTGGAAAGACATTTTGATATCATTACTTATCAGCATATTCCCAGGCGAATGAACGTGTTAATTGATATAGTGGCTAACATTGTATTAGATAGACATTTGCATAATTTGTAAACGCATCATCATATGTAAAAAGATCCATGTAAGGAAATAGATGTATATATATATATATATATATATATATATATATATATATATATATATCAATCACATGTTTGAAACTGTGTGCATCATAACGTCAAAAAATATATGTATGTTTTTGTTACATCCCGAGACATCATGTCTCGCAAAATATGCAGATAAAATAAACCTAGGTGTCTAATCAGCATGATGCTCATGATAACATGTCACGACCCGTACTAGCTGCCTCAGCAAGTGGTGGATTTGGCTGGGCACTCGTACAGTGTGTCTCTAATAGGTGCGAGGAACATCATCAAAACATGCATAATTTGGGACTCCTCGAGTGATCCCCTCTAGGTTACGCACTATCTCATCTTCCTCGCTACCCCCACCTTGAGGGTCGAAATCGCGAGGGATTCACCTCGCTATTGGTGACATGCCAGTAGGTCTTTCTAGGCCAACATTTGCATCACATGGATTTAATGTCAGAACATACATAAACAAAAAAAAAATCATAATACTCATAAAATTCAAAAATTGATTCTTACCCAAATCTTCATCCCAATCTTCTCCCTCTGGGAGTGGGAGGTCTAGGTCATCAATGAAGTCTGTGCCAAAGTAGGGCCAATCCTCCATGAAAATCAGTTGTCAATGGATCCAATCAAAAAATTCTAGCCTCCAAGACATCTGTTGGCCACCGCCTACCCTTGGCATCAATGTTTCCCATTGGACCATCCGTGGTTCTCTCGTTGGTGGATTCGGAACTATGACCTTCTGTCAATAAAAAATTGGTAATCATTGCAGGAAGAATGATACCAGGATAGATCCATGTCCAAATTGTTTCAATTTGGCCTTCTTGCATTTGGTTAATTGGCACTTCATGTTTATGGTCATCGCCTCTGCCCAGTTGAAGAGGGTTGCAGCCATGCAGTCCACAACAAGAAGCAACTATGTCTTTGTTGCTTACTGCAGTTCTTGTGATCCTGCAACACGTGTGATGGTATGAAATACCACGCACAGTGTCAAATCTGGGATATTTTTTATATCAACTTACCCACTAACGGTTCCTTTCCATGCTCCTCGACATACCCTGTATATCACCATGAACATGTTTTCCATGCATGGCCGAGTGCCGGTTAGGATTGGTGCTGCACCTCTCCATGATAATCAAGTGTTGAAGTACACATCGGAAACATCAATCTCAAGTTCTTGATCTCGTAGGATGAACTTCTCTTGATCTTCATCCCATATACTAAGAAGATATTGTAGCAATTTTGGTTGGGCTCAGAGACATGGTGTGAGGAAGAATTTTTTCAAACCACAGTTCCTGAGGGCTTCCATAACTCCCTCATTTTCCATGGCTAACTCATCTTCTTCACTATGTTCCCATTCTTTCCATTCAATTACCATTTTTCTCTTTTCTACCTGCAAACACACACATACAAGTGGTATTAGTCAATATTTATCCTTGAATTTGTAAAAAATTGGGACATCTGGTATTTATTATTGCTTGAAATTGGTTTGCGCCATTGGCGCGACTGTTTATTAAATGGTCATGCCAATGGGTGCACCCTAATGTTAAAAATAGGGCGGTCGATGCGACTCCATGCCTGAAACTCGCGCGGACCGCGTAGCCCTAAAATTTACAATTTCTCCCCCCAAATTCAAAATTGACAAATGCAGGAAGAAAGGAATAGCTTAAATGACAAGAGGGATCTCAGATCTTACCTAGAGTTGACAGATTTGCATTTTATGTATGGGATTGGCCGCTATCATCACTGCAATATTGCACAGTAAAATGGGTAAAAATTGCTCCACAAGAGGTAAAAAGTGAAAAGTAGTTGTTTTTACTATTTTTGGCATTTTATAACTTTTTCACAACCCTAATTAGGTTTTAAGACATGTTTTTCGATTATTTTACATTCGGAAAATGGGTTTTATACATGTCTCCTGTGTAGCAACAGGTTTTCATCCGACAAGGATGTAGTAACAAGTAATATTTTATAATTTTTTGGACTTGGTAAAAACACAAAAAATTTGCTACTGGAGTCATCTTTCAGCTCTTTTCTGACTCTCTAAAATTGAAAAGATTGCCGAGACACTTGTCATTTTGAACTCATTAAATGGCTGTGAAACTATATCTACCTAGTATACGTTTACCTCTTTTCAGGATGGGATGGATTATTTACGAAAAAAGAATACCTTAGCCTATCGCGACTAAGAGGTTCTCTCAGACAATTTTCTACCTTTTCGGATCTGTAAGACTACCTACGAAAAGGGACAGCTGGAGTTTTATTTTCTACCTTCTTTTAAAATTCTATAAACATGAAAAGATGTCGCGTTCTTCCTTTTTCAGGCTTGTTAAACTCTGATGACTCGGACCTCGTCACCATGACGTTATTTGAGTTCCTCCTTCCTAGGGCTCGTAAAATGTACTAGGATGCATTTGTTCGAAGGAAAAACTTATAGTGCAAGCATATGATATCCCCTTCAAGCTTGTTTTAAAAAATAATTGGGGTACTCGCCAGAATTGGTGGGGGAAAATGGAACCAGATTTTAGTTGTGTTGGTAGTGTGTCGCTCTTGAACATGGCACTTGTCTACATTTGTGTCGGGTTAGGGATATCTCATTTCGTCATTTTTGCCTCTGTAGGTTTGGGTAATATTTTTTGACCTCTCAATCGCTCTTTGCCACATCATCATGACCTCATATCATTTGATGTCAAATACTACCAAATCTAGTGTTGTGCTGTTGATATGTTCAAGAGAAGTTTGCCTCTACATTTTTCAACCTCCCTCTTCTTCTTTGTTGGTCCTGATTCACAAACATCATATTCCTCTGTCTCGTGTCGATGATGTTGGAAAAATTATGGCCCTCCTTTGACCAGGTCACTTCCTGTCGACTTCAGCTCATTATCCAGGAATTTGATCTAGAGACTCCCTTCCGGTACCTTGGAGCCTGCATGCCTTAATGGCAGGTTCTTCACATTCGATGCAAGGTCCACATCATGGGCCTTGGATCGACTGACTCTGCGGATGTTTGATGCCAGATCAATTCTTATTTTCCATGGAATGTACCTTTTTTACCTTGAGAGCCATTGTCATTATTGGTGGTTCCTCTCATGTCTATTAACAACTTTCATCATTGGCTGGTAATCAAATGATTTTCTTGCATGTTCGACTTCGGCTCATATATTCGCATGCTATAAATTGTACTTATTTGGGTCGAGATGGAGCACAAGACCCTATATTTTGTCTAATAAAATCCAAGCTATGAATTCTTTATGGATTATCATGACTTATTGCATGACTCTTTGATTGGATGGCTGCGACCATACCTATGTCTATTTGTTGATCTTTACTACTGGATGGATGTGTCCATACCTAGATCTCAGTTTTATATACTTTATTATGGATGGATGTGCCCATGCCACATGTTCATGTATCAAATATTTCAGTTGTATTTGTAATTGTAGGTTTTCCAACAGCAGTGTTTGGTTCGAACACATTCTCATAAAGCATTTCGCCCCTTCCTCTCCCTCGGACCTCATACTTTAGGGGGCATCTGTTACACATCATTTTTTCACTATCCCTGCAATCCCAAACTCACACATTGGAGGGTCATTTCTGTGACCAATGCACAATGCCATACTCTGCAAATTACATCCTTGCATCCCTTTTGATGAAAGCAACATTCTTCTTGTTGACATTTCCATAAGAAGAGCTATGAAAATCCCTATTTTTTGCCTTGGCATGAGTAGCCCTTTACCTCCTTGCACCGACCTGGGAATTTTACACTAAGCCCGTGCCACTTGGTGCTCTGTCCTAGTGTAATTCTTGTGCCAAGCTATTTATGAAATGTCTTCTAAAAATAGAGGTGGAGGTTCCATTCCAACCACCTCATGGATGAGTCATTGGGAGTAGTTGAACTGAAATAGCCACAGGCTCCCTCCTTTAGTTAGTAGTTTCCACCTCTGTTGGAACACTCCTAAAGGATAGGCCTCCCTCCCACCTTTGTAGGGATTCCAACCTCCTCCTTTTCCTCTATATAAACAAGCCTTCTCTCTTTATGAAAACTAGATGAAGCTGAACAAAGAGAATTATACAACTGAAGTGCTGAACTTGAAAGACCAAGCTATAGTTGAATAACTGAGTTATTGAAAAGGTAGAATAAGGGAGAAATCCATCAAGAGGGCCTTTCTCTTGTCCGAATTCCCCGACGAGCTTTGAGACGTGCTTCACCCGAGCGCTGCTGGAGGATACCGCAACGTCAGAGCAGGGTTGTATCTCTTCTTTCTACCTATTAATATAAGTGACTATTGTCTGGTTCTCGTCTTGTGTTTTATCTTTATCGAATGCAATATGCTAGTCCTCTCTGACTGACTAGTAGATTTTGGATGAAATTAGTATGTGGAATGTGGTTTTTGTTTCCTGATCTTTGTGTATGTGTCTAAGTGCGATAAGCAGAGGGATTGTGATTTTCCTTCGATCAGGAGTGAGAGGTTCCCATGACCACTACGATTACAAAAAACAACATTGGACCATAGGTAGGCTATCTTATCACGTCCTCTTTCATTCTAATATCTAGGAACCTACACCTTAGCATGATTCCTTGTTACTAGACCCACCCTAGGGCTAGAGGGATTGTCTCTATCCACAGAGAGAATTTACCTACATAACGCTCTTTCATCATCGGTTGATGCCATGCCTGTCGATACATGAAAAGTGGCCTCCAAATAAACCTTAGAAGTAATCATAGAGGAAGCAGTTGAAGTAAGAAATCCAACCATTCCCATTTATGAAGACACAAAATTCTTCATTGATAAGTGAACTGAGGTCACATGGGGTGACATAAAATACACTTTCATGTAGAAGCAATTTACTTAGAACATGGAGGATTTTCAAGATTACATCAATATTAAGAGGTCTAGGATGCATAAGATCACATGCAAATTCTTGGTCATCCCTTGTGCAAAAGTGATTGAGTGTATTATTACACACATGGATGAATCTCATCTTGTGCTTCGTAGTGAAAGTGGAAGTAAAATAACCACCTATTGTGGAGAAGATATGAAGAATTACTAAAATATTCTTAGGCACAAAAAATATGAAAATAATTACTTTTACACTAGATGGGTTGACCTCAACACAAGTGACATAATCAAATCTTGGTGTCAAGAGCCTACTAAGTTTCGCAACTTCCCATCGGCAGTTTATATGACCAAGATTCTAAGATATGTATATATGTATCTGATAGAAATGTGTTGTTGGTTGCATTGGTGAAAGGACGTTGAGTTGTTTGAGGAGAACTATGTACATATGCTCAACATGGTGGTTACTCATGGTAAAGTCTTCAATTGGGAAAATATATGGTCATTTGAGTTGTAGCATCATGTGGGGCAAGAAAAATCATCTTTGAGGGAAAATCAAACACCTGAATTATATATGTATGCATTTATTTTAGATTATATTTATGCACAATATGCTTTCCCAACAATGTACTAGGACTGGATCCATTATAAAAAGTTCCCATTTTACTTCTACTATAAAGTTTTTTCAGGATCAAGCTTTAGAGGTGCATATGATAGATTGGCTAAGAACTTATTTAGATCTATATTCCACGTGATATTTGAGATCTATCTTCCTTGGATGACTGATTAGGTGAAGGAGTCACTATGAGAGATCACTGAATGTTTGCAACACCTGAGGGTACATACATAAGGTGGTTCTAGATGTCAAATATCCCATCATCTCTTGCCACGATTTGTGACCAATAAGGTGGTCATTCAAGAAGTAGCATATTAGTTGGACAAAGGATTGTCAGGATTCCTTCACAGGAGGAAGAAAGCCCCTTGCCCCAACTTCCCTTTGAGGATCAAATTGTATGAACTGAAGAGCCATAAGGCGCGAGCGAAAAAAATACAGTTTTTGGATGACTTGCACTTCACGACTAACTTACTTTCATGGATATGATCCAAAGAGAGTGTGTAGGAAACATTGTGAAATGATCAGTTACAATTAGGGATATTCAAAAGTGTCCACAACATAAGATGATAAGGTGAAGAATTGGTACAATGCAGTTAGAAATATACATCCAACAATGGAGACTGGTTCACCCGAAGATCCACTAAATATGCAGTTACAAGAGGCAGAATAGACAGCCCCTCAAGAAAGGAGTGAAGTTCCTAGGAAAAGGACCAAGTATGATTCGATAGGAGAAAGAAACAGGAAATGGAAATTTTATCCTTTGAATAAATGAGCTACTCAAGATGAAATAGAATGGAGAGAAACAAAAGAAGTGGAGAAGAGGAAGAAATATGAGTTTCTCAGGAAGAAACAAAAATAATAAGAGGAAAGGAGGAGAATAGAGGAGGAATAAAAAAGGAAGTCCGAGGAGGAAGAAGCAACAAATATTGGGGTAATAAAAATTGACTTAGGAGATAGAGAAATATATGGAAGAGGAATATACCATCTAGCGCATGGATGAGGAACTAAGTTCTCCAAAAGAACCTCATCTTGCGGGTGGTCATTTCCCATTTGGTGAAATGGGAATCACACCTCCACCCATAGAAAAATTCATGGATGTGTGAAGTGTCACATTTCATTAGCTAAAAAAGAGGATCATGTAGTAGAGGAACATATACTTCCCAAATGATCCTCAGAATCTAGTCTGGGTTTCTACAAAAAAGGTGATAACTTCCAATACCAAAAGGAATCCCAGGTAAATCATGGAAGAAAATGTTGCTTTTGCTACAACATCGTAGGACAACTATGAATATTTGTTGAATGAGAATTATAGATTAAGAAGTTAGTTACATTGAAGCAACAATAATAACACCTTGCTTTGGATAACCAACACTTATATTCATAGAGCTTCAATACTACAAAATGGTAATCAGCCATGCAGGAGGAACTTGACCCCCCTTGGTGCTTTGAAAATGTTCCCTCCTTGTTTGCATGTAGATTTTATACCCATAATCCAGACTTTGCAGGAACACAATAAAATATATAAATACACATAAATTTAGAGATGAAAATTAAATAAAACTTCATTTAATTAATATCATATAACTGAAAGATGCTTACAGATAGAATGGAAATAAACTAGCTAGGGCATTCGTAGCCTATCTCTAGGAATAGATGTGGTGGCTACATGCTTCTGAATTGTGTTACAATGAGGCTCAAGGCAGTTTTTAACATTGAACAACATAGTAAAACCCTAAACAACCAAAATTCTTGTTAGGTCCCTATATTACTAGTTTAGTCCCTTATTGTTATTAGTGTAGCCCCCTTATTATTATTGTTGTACCCCTGTAACCCCAATATTGTTATTATTGTGCCCTTACATTATTATTGTTAGGTCAGCTAGGATTATATTGTGGCCCCATGAACTCCTATATATAGAAGGAGGTTTTGGTCATTTATGTAATGTATTGGAGGTTTCCCCCTCGAAGTGGTTGATTTCTAATGCGTTGATATCTCTTTTCTTCTATTTTTGGAGCTGGTTTCATAACATTTGGTATAAGAGCTTTGGATTCTAGGGTTTTGCTGCTCCAAACAGGTCATCATGGATTTTTCGCTATAAATTTATTTCTAAGAAGGGTCAGAAGGTGAAATTTTCATAGAGTGAAGCCAAAATCCTGAGGAACATCATGCAAAAAATTTCAGATCTTGGTTCACAATATTTTCAGAGATATGATTTGTGCAAAGTTAGGGATTTTTATAGGCTTCTAAAGTTAACCTAAACAGGTCATCGTGGAATTTTCTCTATAAATGTTTTTCTACAAGGGTTTAGAAGGTGAAATATTTATAGAGAAAATCTGAAATCCTTAGGAACTTCATGGAAAAATTTTAGATTTTGATTGACAATATTTTCGGAGATAGGGTCTGTGGAAATTAGGGATTTTTTAGGCTCACGAATTTCATCTCAATGAGGTGATCGTGGGAAAATTGTCATAACTCTCTCTCTGAGCATTGGATTGGAATTATGTAAAATGTGGCAGCAAGAACATGGAATGTAGTTTAATCTATATCAATTTCATAGCCGAAGGAGGAAACAGTGACACATGGCACACCGTAAAATGTCTCTCTACCGAACCAATCCATAATTAGGTAATTGTGGGAGATTGGGCATAAATTTTCCTTGAAGAATCCAAATCAGGTGAGACCTGTGGAAATTTAAGGAAGCTTTGGAGGGATAATACAGGGCTGAAATTCAAATATTGAAGATATGAAATAACAAAGATAATTCAGTTTCAATATTGAGCTCCTCAAAATCAATAAAAGGGTGTGTATTTTGTTTTTTGAATTGCATAAGTCTTGTGTGAAAAATTAGTTTGAATTGATTCCAAGGTCATATTGTAGAATAGATATCATTATTCAGTTATAAAATGCCCTCTAAAAATAATTCAACAGCCACTAATCCTTTAGAAGGCTCTACTATGACTCATGAAGACGAAGAATTGCAACATGACATATCAAAATTACAAGAGAAAGTGCACCAAATTTTGCTCTCGCAAAGAGAAACAAAAAATGAAATGGAAGTTTTGAAGAAAGACATGGAAGCTAAGATGGATGGTTTGAAGAAAGGTGTGGAAGCTAAGATGGATAACATGGAAGCGGGCATGGAAGCTAAGATGGATGACATGAAAGACAACATGGAAAACATGAAATACAACATAGAAAACATGAATAATGATCTAAATTCACACATGGAAGGTTTGACAAAGTTGATACAAGAAATGTTTCCTAATGCAGAAAATATGGTAGAGGAAACTAATGATGAGAACAAAATAAATGTTAATCGTGTTTTCATATACTCTAATGTCGGATGGAAGAACCACCATATTCCAAAGATGGATATGGGGAAGTTTTCTGGCAAGGATCTCATAACATGGATACTACAAATGGAGCAATATTTTGATCTCAATAATGTGCAAAACACACAAAAGGTACGCATTGTAAATTTACATTTAGAACAAAATACATTTGTATAGTATCGATGGATTTGCTCCCATAAAAATTGTCACTTGGTCAATTTTTACGGAGGAAATGATAGCACATTATGAGGATACAAAAGGCAACACCTTCTTTAGAAAATTGATAAATCTCAAACAAAAGGGTTCAGTAGTGGAGCACATTGAGGACTTCCAAAAATTGAATATAAGGGTAACTGATATTCCATAGGAACACATGATTGATGTATTCATAGGGAATTTAAAGGATAACATCCAACATGAATTTCACGTTTGGGAACCTGATTCATTGGAAAAGGCATTCAAGTTGGCAAAAAAAATTGAATGTAAAATTATGGCAACAAGGAAGCCTACCACTCACATATATAAATATGGAAGTGTTGCTACTCCTAGACTTCCACAACCTACAAGGTTGACACAACAACAATTGGAAGAAAAAAGAGAAAAAGAGCTTTGCTATAGTTGTGATAGAAAATACACTAAAGGTCATAAGTGTGCTGAGAAGAAATTATTTTACATAGATTGTGAAGAGGAAGAAGAAAATGAACAAGAACATTCAATAGAAGAGGATATACACCAGGAACCAACCCTAGGAGAGGAAGAAATGAGTCTGACCATATCATGTAATGCACTGGCAGAAATTACCACTTCTCAAGCACTCAAGATAGAAGGATATATCAAGAAGAAAAGGGTAATATTGTTGATTGATTCGGGTAGTACCCATATTTTTATTGATTGTAAAGTAGCCAAGGAATTGAATTGTTTCCTATACCTAGCACCATAATTTCAAGTGATGGTTGCAAATGAAGGAACTATAAATTGCTCTGGAAAATGCCCTAATATCAAGCTAACCATGGGGGGGTATGTATTGGATATTCCAATTCTTTCCATTCCAATGGGAGGTGTTGACTTTGTACTAGGAGTACAATGGTTACAATCTTTGGGGACGGTAGCTTTTAATTTTCAAGAAATTTTCTTGAATTTTCTTTCAGAAGGAAAGGAAGTTGAATTATGGGGTATTGCAGGGAAGTTGGGAAAGATAATAAGCTCTAATGTCATGAGAAAGCTTCTGAAGAAAGAACAATGAGGCGTAATTGTACAATTATGCTCACTAGAATTTCCAACATCAAAATTATCTATTTCTGCAGATCTCCAAAATGTCTTCGACAATCATTCCAAGGTGTTTGAAACTCCCAGAGGACTCCCACCTATTCGTGATCATGATCATGCTATTCATTTGATTCTAGGAAGTGTTACTCCAGACATCAGGCCTTATATATATCCTTATGTCTAAAAGAGAAAAATCGAATATATGATTGCATAAATGTTAGAGGCTGGTATAATTCAACCTAGACAAAGTTCTTTCTATGCTCCAGTAGTATTGGTACACAAGAAGGACGGATCATGGTGCATGTGTCTGGATTATAGGGAGCTCAATAAGCTCACCATTAAAGATAAATTTCCCATTCCTATGATTGATGAATTATTGGATGAATTACATGCAGAAATTTATTTTACCAAGTTGGATCTTCATTCAGGATATCATCAAATTAGAATGAAGATTGAAGATATTCCAAAAATAGCATTTCAAATTGATGAGGGTCATTATGAATTTTTGGTCATGCCTTTTGGCCTTACCAATGCACCTTCTACATTTCAAGGGTTGATGAATTCCATTTTCAAACCCGTCCTTAGAAAATTTGTGCTAGTATTTTTTGATGATATACTAATCTGCAGTAAGTCTTGGAAGGATCATGTTGAACATGTTGGAAGGGTGCTCAAACTATTGTAGGAGAAACAATTATATGAAAAAACATCCAAATGTTTCTTTGTAGTACAAGAGGTGGAATATCTGGGTCATATTGTATCTCATGAGAGTGTTAAGGTAGACCTTAACAAAATTAAAGCCATTAAGAAATGGAAAGTCCCCACAACCATAAACCAGTTGCGAGGATTTTTCGGGTTAACAGGGTATTATCACAAGTTTGTTAAGAATTATGGGAGAATAAAAGCACCTATAACAACATTATTGAAGAAAGATGCATTTTCATGGACTCTTGAAGCAACTAAGGCCTTTGAACATCTTAAAGAGGAAATGTGCCTAACATCGGTCTTAGCTATGCCATACTTAGAAAAAACCTTTATTGTGAAATGTGATGCTTCAGGAAATGGAATTGGTGTTGTTTTAATGCAAGAAGGAAGACCCATTTATTTTGAAAGCCGTCCAATCAAAGGAAAGTGTTTGCAGAAATATATTTATGAGAAGGAAATGTTAGCAATACTACATGCACTAAATAAATAGCGATTTTACCTAATGGGAAGACACTTCAAGGAAAAAACTGATCATGATAGTCTTAAACAATTTTTGGAACAATGACTATCTTTAGAAGAGCAAAAAAAATGGGTCACAAAGATGTTGGGTTATGACTTTGAAATAATCTACAAAAAAGGGAAGCTAAATATTGTTGCAGATGTACTCTCAAGAAAGAATGAAGAGGTGGAAGCATTTCTTTGTGCCATTTCTGTTATCCAACTAGATTGGATAACGGAAGCAAGGGGTGAATTGAAGAAGGATGAAGAAGTGTGGACACTCATTCAAAAGTTGCAGCAAGATCCTAGTACATATGATACATTTAGTTGGAAAAATGATTCCTTATGGTACAAATATCCCTTATATATTTTTAATAATGCCCAACTAAAACAAAATATTCTTTTGAAATTGTACACTTCTCCTTAGGAGGACACTATGGATTTTAAAAAACTTACCATAGGGTGAAGAAAGAATTTTTTTGGGATGGCCTTAAATCTGATATTCAAAATTTTGTGGCAGAATGTTTGGTTTGCCATCAAAATAAAGTTGAGACAATTAAGACCCCGTGTCTTCTACAACCTTTATCCATTCCAAGTCAACATTGGGAGGAGATTTCAATGGATTTTATCACAGGTTTACCTAAGTCCAAAGGAAAAAGTGTCATCATTGTGGTAGTTGATAGAATTACCAAGTATTCACACTTTTGTGCATTATCTCATCCATTTAAAGCAAGTACAATTGCTACTATATTTATGGACACAATTCAAAAGCTACATTGAAACCCAAATATTATTGTGAGCGACAGAGATCCCATTTTTACTGGAATTTTTTGGACGGAGTTATTTTCTTGTTTGGGTACTCAATTACCTCATAGCTCATCTTATCATTCTCAATCTGATGGCAAAACTGAGATAGTGAATAAATGTTTGGAAGGATATCTTCGTTGTTTTGTATCTGATAAACAAACACAATGGGTCAAGTGGTTACCTCTCGTTGAATGGTTGTATAACACTTCCTTCCATACTACAGCAAAAATGACCCTATTTATGGCACTTTATGGATATCATCCATTGTCCATCACATCATCTTTAAGAGAAAATTCTAAGGTACAAATAGTGGAATATCACATCGAGCATCAACAAGAAGTTTTCCAACTATTAAAGGATAAACTAAATTTGGCACAAGATCGAATGAAACAATAGACATATCAACATTGCAGTGAGAGAAGTTTTGATGTAGGAGACTGGGTATTTTTACGGCTACAACCATACAAAAAAATGTCCCTCGAGCAAGAAAATAAGGATAAAAAATTATCACTAAAGTACTGTGGTCCCTATGTAATATCCCCAAATGGGAAAACTCAGCAATGCATGCTTGAAAGACACATTTTTCAAAAATAAGAGTTTAAACAGAAAATTACAGTGCATGAATCCATTATATCTAACATTATTGAACTTAGATCTAGGAGGAGATGAGAAACAAATGACTTTTGCCTAGTTAAATATGCCTCCCATGCTCAAAACAGCCCAAAAACACTGAAACCCCAAAACCGCAACAGACATAAATTACTGCATAAAGAGACAACACAGTTATTTGAGGGTTATACTCATAAAATGGAGATAAAAATCAGATATGATATTATATTAATAAATGAGGCATAAAAACAGAGATCTAGTCTCCTTTACATAGATCCAAGATGACCGAGCAAGGGTTTCTTGACAGAAATGATATACATAAAATATATGTTGCAGATCTATGGCTGAATCATGATGTATGGCTGAAGAACTGCATAATTATGGATGATCATGCAAAGAAATGGCTGTAGCTCCTTTTTATAGATTTTCCAGAAGAAGGCTGATCCTCCTCCTGGGAAACTAGTTCTCAAAACAAGGGATTAAACCCTTCCACTACAACACCTTAAGAAATAACGTATTTTCTGGAAGGTAATGACTTTTTGTGGAAGGTAACTACTTTTTCTAACACTAGATAGTGGAAAATGCAACACAAAATGCTCTCCTCGGATTTCTTAAACAAGATCTCCAAGCAAGAGTGGGGAATTCCTGCATGAGAAAAATCTTGCACTAAACAATGCAGAAAACTTAGCTAAATAGCCAAAGTATGCAAGAAGTATAAAAAATCCATATACAAAATATAATCTCAATCATGCCCCATATTGTTTCCATCCCCTCCATTATATAGTTGATGAGCTTCCTCACCAAGGGTCCCACCCCATTATGAGGTTGCTTCCATGCAAAGGCTCCTCCACCAAAATTATGTTCTCTCCATTAGTCTTGCTCATATATTTACACGTTGTTTGATTTATTCAATATTTACTGGATCAATCTTGACCGGATCAACCTTGACTGGATCTTCATGCCTTGTCTCCTTCCACACTCAAAGTGTCTTCACTTTGACTTGCTAGATTGATCTTTATTCACATTGAGCTGTCTTTATTTAGGATCCACTCCTCATATAATAATGTTGTTGACTTGGTCAAACTTGAATTTTTCCACACATTTTAGACCCTATTCACACATGTGGATGCTTGATCTGGTTATTACATGATCCCTTTTCACATTATGAGGGATTTTATTCCTACTTAAGAAACTTATGAGCTTCCTTACCCATTTATTCATCTAACTAGATATTACAAGAAAAATTGATATTTTTATTAGATGCATGCTAATTTAGGAATATTACAGTCTTCCCCTCCCAAATGTTACTTGTCCTCAAGCAACTGCAAGTGTGCTGCAAAATCTCC
Organism: Pinus albicaulis; assembly: GCA_034641835.2. Lineage (NCBI taxonomy): Eukaryota > Viridiplantae > Streptophyta > Pinopsida > Pinales > Pinaceae > Pinus > Pinus albicaulis. Next base: position 1,948,551,100 of record CM076575.1, on the reverse strand, counting down.
CCTCCTCCTCTTGTGGCCTCCTCATCCAACAGTCTCCACCATTGCTTCAGATTTTCTGTAATAATTCTGTCTCCCAATGATTTATCCCAAGTGTGGAAGTTGGCCTTTGGTGAATAAACCAAATGGCTCTCATCATGAAAGAATGGAAGGTCTATGTGGAAACCTTCTTTCTTATCAATGGCCTCCTCAAGATAGAAGTGATGACAATCCTGGGGAATTCCATCATAAATGAAGGACCCCCATCTCGATGCTATCATCCAAATGAAATGAATCACCTCCTAGTTTGGTAATTCATAGGAAAGATCCTACCAAATGCTCATGAGAGGTATGTCCCAAGTGCTCCAAATAATCATATGGCCCACCTCATAAAGAAACAAGTGATCTACTATGGTAGCCATATCTTTTCCCATGCTCCCCTTGGAACATGTAGTGCAAAAAATGTGGGAAATTCCTTCCCCAAAGGACATATCCAAGAAATGTGTCTCTCCTCCAATCATGTTCCCCACAAATATAAGAACATCTTCATTATATGGAATCATAATTGAAATCATGCTAGCTTCCATATAAAATAAAGGAGAGGGATAATGGTCCCTCATGTGCAACCAGTGTAGTTTTACTCCCAACAGCCATAGAATATGATATGACAAGTGTTTTTTCCAACACTTGTTTGTTGCCCCATCCTTCTTGGATGCTTGGATTAGGTGTAAGATAGTTGGTGTTAATAATCACACCATGAATAGTACATCATCTCTCCAACATCTTCCATGGAATGACCAACATCTCCATTGTTCATGGCCCAAATTGGCTCATGAAGCCCATAAGAAAAAGTGCCCCCTCTTGGAGCAACGCCCTGCATATGAGTGTTAAGAAAATACAAGCATATAGTAGATACATCATGATGTTTAAAAATACAAGTCTCACTATACACTTGATTCTTCAATTCAGTAAGGTAAATCATGAATGATCTCCCTCTCACACCCAATGAATAAGGAGGTGATGATGATAACTCTTCCCAAGAGCTACGTTCCTCCTCAACCAACAAATGATCTATGCACTTCTTCATATGAGAGTGCATCTCTCTTTGAATTTCTCCCACATGAATCAATCTAAGATAGTACGATATGCTCTGATGAAACCAATGGGTTTGGAAAGCAGGATCTCATAGGCATCATTAAGTAGTTTACACTTGAGCTTGGAGTCTTTAGTTAAAAAGATCTGATCATAGAAATAAATGACTCCATAAACTACTTTATACCCCCCATTCATCACTTTCCTATCAAGAACTTTACATGTGAAGAGGTCCTTGGAATATTCCTGTTGGAACAGGGTCTCCTAACAAGCTACGAAACTAGTCCATTTTGAATATTTTTTATTAGATTTAGTCTAGCGTAGGGGTTTTGGGGCGGGTCAAAGCCCCAAACGCATTGTAATGGGTAAAAGGGTAAAACTAGGGGTCCGAAAACCATGGTTTGTGGACCATAGGAAAGTATAGGCTATATTGTTATAAATAGAGGAGAATTTCGTATTGCAAAGGACAAGAATGATGAGCTATTGATGTGAATTGTTGTTTAAACTATCTGTTTGGGTTTTGGGGAAAGGACTCCTGCTAGCTATTTTCACGAAGATTCAAGTCCAGCTATGTGCAGACCCTGCTGCTGTGTGCGCAGGTTGGGAAGGGAATTGTAAGGAAGAATTGATAAGACTTTTGATAGGGAATTGAATCTGTGAGTAATCTGGTGCGAATTGTTGGTAATTTCTATATTTTTCATTTTCTGTCTTTAAGCTATGAAGATCTGTGTAAGTGTGTTTCTAGATCCAGATCTATTCGGTTATGTTTATATAATGCTATGTTATTGTCATAAAATCATATAACTATAGATCTAGCACACGTGGATGTGAACAGAGACCTAATTAACCCTACGTAGAACAAGGTAATCTGGGATTACAGGACCTAGCATAGCTCTGCTTGCCTTACCCATCCTTTCTCACGGTGCGGAAACCTGGTTCTAGCACCCACCCATACTACTTTGGGTGAGACTTTGACTTACGCAAGCAGGTCACTGCCAAAAGGGCCAGTAGTATAGGGGTTTGCTGGAAAACCTTTCACACCGAACCTGGGTCAGGACCCCTTAAGCCAACAAATGGTTCCGTTGTCGGGACACGAAGAAGTCTGAGAAAGGGATCAGGTAATGAAAAGAAAATATTGGAGATCTAACACAGAGGTGAATGAGCACTACTCTGGGTGAAAGCGCAACACAGAGTGGTAATTACTATTGGAACAATCAAGTGGAGGATTGCTTTGCTCGTAGCTCGCTGAGAAGAGCACCCACGCAAGGTACGTCAGTTGCCTCGACGTCGGGCCTCCAGGAAAATAAACCAGAGGAAAACATGGTAGTACACTTAAAATTACCTATCTTTAAAGGTGCAGCCGATGAGTACATGGAGCGGTTTTGGTTCGTGGCCGACACGGTGTGGACTGCGCAGGGGGTGGTAAGAGATGCTATGAAAAGGGCACAGTTATCCTTGGCCTTCGAAGAAAGGGTGCTGGACTAGTATATGTGATATATATATCTCAAAACGGAAATGCATCACTTCAGAATGTTAAGGATGCCCTAAAACAACAATTCTGAAAGCAAAAGTCCTACTCTCAGTTGGTAGCCGAAGTGAAAGAATTCAAGCAAGGTGCGACCAAGTTGGTGTGGGAGGTTGATCAATGGTTAAAGAAAGCAATCAGGGAAGGGGGGTTCAAGTATGATGACAGAAAACACACGGAGTGGTTCATTGCTATGTTGCTACCTCACTTACGGATACCAATGAGCCACCAGACCTTCGAGTCACAGGAAAAAGCCTTGGAAGTTTCCATGAAACTCAAAGCCATGCCTAAGGACAACACGTTGGGAGGAGTGTAGCAAATTCAATAACAACTCAGAGCCATGCACATGGAAATACAGAGCTTGCAGACAGAACAAGAAAAAGCAGTTGGCACAGACCTCTGGTGCATACGATGTCAGGTGTCTGGCCATACCAAGGACCAGTGTCCCCCTATTAGTGGACTACCTATGGGTAGGGGGACCTAGTCCGTTGTGCCCCTAGTCCAGTAGATCTATGCTCTGGTGCGATGAGTGTCGGGTAATGGGACTACATGATATGGCCCAATGCCCCTGCCTAGGTATGGGTGATCTGAAGCAACAATGGCACAAGTTCTGCCGATCAGTAGGGCACGATGAGCAGAATTTTCGCACATATGAATTATTGGTAGATCAGGGAAACCTCTATAGGGTACAATCAGATCTTGTGTTGCTGAGATCCCCTGCAAATTTTGGTGGCTCCCCCGCAAGGGGCAGGGGGGGAGGGGAGGAAGCGCAGGACGAGGACAGGGCCAGCTGATCTGCTATAACTAAAGAGAGGTAGGGCACTTCGCCAGGGACAGCCTGAATCCCACTAGGAAATCCTGTAAATATTGCCGACAACTAGACCATGAGATCGAATACTGCCTAATCTTGATAACAAAAATGCAGGACAAAAAGCCTACTCCTATGCACAATGTACAAAGAGTTAAAACCAAGTGGAGGGATGCAAATCTGTGTATAAAAGTCATAACGTGCAGCGGTATGATCACTTAGGGAATAAAGGAAGAGCTTTCCCCTCGAAAGGGAATGAATTTCAAGGAGCAAGAGTCACTGGCAACCCCTACGCAGCTACCAACACACCTCCAAGAGAAGGAAGATGTTGAGCCCTTCCTAAGGGCATGTCTAAAACTACTGCGTGACCCACAGGCTGTAGAAAATATTCAAGTATTACTGCATAACTGCGCAACCCTGCCCAACACAATTGCTGAGATTAAGGAAGTACACAAATTACACATCTATAAGAAACATACCGGGAGGGAAATGTGGTTGACTGCGCAAATTGGTGACTATGAGATAGATCAAGTTATCCTCGATCTGGGATCAGATGTGAACGTCTTACCGAAGCAGACATGGCAGCGAATGGGAGAACCAAAGTTAGACTAGTCCACCATGTAGCTGGGCATGGCGAATCAACAGAAAATCATCCCTCTGGGAAGGTTGCCAAACGTCATGGTAGATATCGCAGGATTAAAGGTCCTAGCTGACTTTGAAGTAATATAAATTGTGGAAGATGTGGATCCCTACCCTACACTCCTAGGGCTGGACTGGGCTGTAGATGTGGGGGGCGTCATCAATCTGAAGAAACAAAGCTTGATATTTGATAAAAATGGTACACGTGTAATAGTACCATTAGATCTCGCTGAGGGTGTGCCGTATATGGAACCAGCATATGAAGAGGAGGAACTAGATCATATCTACAATGTGACGGCGCAGGACGAAGATCGGGGTAACCCTACAATAGGCGGAGTACTTTCTTGGGAAAAGGATAGGGAGTAATTTTTTGACCTTGATGAAGAATTAGAAAGTTGGAAGAACCGGTTGCGTGATGTCTCAGAACTACGATGCCCTCAGACTGCGAGGACCCTCTACTGCATTACTTCAGAGGTAAGAGACCTTCCCCACTTTGATGGGTCTAGTAATGTCCAATAATTTCTAAGAACATTGAAAGCTAGGGTGCCAAAAGAACGATGGCTCTAGGCTCTCAATCTGGCTCTGCATGGAACACTTGCATGATGGTGGGATACCCACAAGAAATCATTTATAGACTGGGAAACGTTTCAGGATAGGATGATTTCACGGTTCACACCTGCAGCTGATGTGCACACCAAGATATTTCCTAGACCCAAGGATCCCCGCTCGCATTTGTGTGCTTGGACGACCAAATGGTCTGATCGAACCCTGGAAGAATGGGTCCATCTATGTGTGCATGACTTGGGCCCTATCGCTGCTGCTTGGTACTTAGATGTGGAGTTACACCAACATACCCGCCAATGGGATGTGTTAAAAAGAGACTTTTTCGGAACATTCGAACTAATTGGGGGAACGGAGACACTCGACGAAGCTCTGTAGGATATCGATGCGTTTATATTTAAGAAGCCTCACCCCCGCACTGCACCAGCAGCCCTAACATGGGAAGCCCAGATGCAAGACATAGTCAACTGCCGAAGCTTGGCGATTAACAAAGAAGAATATAATCCGCAAAATATCTTTGTCCTGGAATTTGAAGGAGAACGTACCGTTATCAGACCGTCGCTACAGAATAGCGATGTAACGCAACCTCTCAAGTTTCACGAAGTTAATATTGGAATAGAAGAATGCCCTAAACTGGCTAAAATTGGGGACTATTGGGATGAAGGAACCGCAGGAAAAATTTCATAGCTACTTACAGAGTATCAGGACTTATTTCTAACAAAGTTTTCTGAACTCAAAGGGATCATTGGGGACCTGGGAATTATGCACATCACTCTGAAACCTTAGGCGTGTCCCGTCAAGCAGTGGCCTTATCGACTAAACCCTAAATATAAGCAAAAGGTCAAAGAGGAGCTGGAAAAAATTATTACCGCAGGTATCATTGAACCAATTGAACAATCAGATTGGGTAAGTCCAATGGTCATCTAGGAGAAGAAGACAAAGGGGGGAAAACACATCTGTGTGGATCTATGCAAGTTAAACGATGCTTGCGTCCATCATCCATTCCCTATGCCCTTCTCCGATGAAATCCTTGATAGCGTGGGTGGCCAGGAGGCCTATTCCTTCACTGATGGATTCTTAGGATACCAGCATATTAGAATTTCACCTGAAGATCATAGTAAGACCACCTTTGCAACCGAATGGGGTTCCTTCCAGTATACGGTCGTTCCCTTTTGCCTCAAGAACGCACCTGTTATCTTCTCAAGGGTCGTTGTGGTTATATTCAAGGAGTTTATTCAGAAGTTCCTAGAGGTTTACTTTGATGACTGGATGTTCCTTGGCTTGGTAAAAGAGAACGTCTCTAACCTGCGATTAATGTTGGATGCATGCCGGACGCACAAAATCTCCTTGAATATCAAAAAGTGCATCTTTTGTGTACCATTCAGAATCTTGCTTGGACACATAGTTTGTCGGAAAGGAGTAATAGTTGATCCTATGAATACAGCCGTAATTATCAACCTTGCATCCCCCACAATGGAGAAACAACTGTTTTCTATTCTCACGCACACGGGTTATTACATGAAATTCATTCAAGGGTACGCTCTGATGTAATATTCCCAAAAGGGATTGCTCAGCAAGATATGCCTGAAAAATGCATTTTTCAGGGATGTGTGCTTTAGCTATCATAAAATGTGTTTAAAAACACTCAATAACCAATTCCAAGTACTGCATCAACCTTTACTCAGCTTTTATTCTAAAAAAGGTGAGGAAAAGCAGCTTTTCATGCCCTAAAATGACTGTATTCAGAAATATGCATAAAATTAAGGGTCATGGCTCTGGGATATGTTACATTAGGTCAAGAGGGATTCACATGCCGAATTTCATCAAAAAAATTTCGTTTTTCTATGTTAAACAGATCCTCCATTTTCCCAACTAGGCTTAAAATCGCTGATTTCCCATGACTTGAAGTATGCAAAAATTTTCTGAAGCGTAGAGAGCGTATTTTCTAAAGGGTTTGGAAATTTAATGCAGAGCTAATAGTATGAAAATATTATAATATTATTCAAAGTTCTTACATTAGAAAATACAAATCTATACTTGAAGAAAAGGCCTCAAAACCAAGCTTTATGACACAAGAAATAGAGGATGAACCAAATAGCGTAATTTTTAGAAATATGAAGCATTTTTTCATTAATTTTGAGGTCTATAAAATATCAGAGTACAAAAGGATAGATCTAAATGGGATCTATATGCAAAAATGACTTTTAAGTACATTCCCCTTGGGGATCTCAACTGATAATGAAGGACACTAAATAGATCTGAGATCTACACAATGGATCTGCAGTAAACTTCGGAAATTTCTAAAGAATGCATCACACAGTAGATCATATCTGAAATAGGACATTGATTGGTTGGCCAATCCACAGATCACCTCAATGAATGAAGGGAACCCTTTCACCGGAGATCTCTCCTCCAAATTGCTAGCAAATAAACACTACAACTCTGCCTACAAAATGGCGTAGCTTCTAAAGCTAACTGCACAAATGAAGTATATCACACTTTGGCCTCATGCCAAGATAAGAATCTGAAACTCAAAATAGCTATTGCAGTCATAGCAATGATTTAGATGACTTCACCACTGATAAGATGCAGTATAAATCTTCAGATCTGATTCCACTTGCTGCAGCCTACATAGACAACTCACCCCAAATAGGATTGTGCTGTAGATGTAAGATGAGGCTTGGCCAAAATTCCAGATAGTGGATCAATGCATCATAATCTCCTCCAAGAGACCCTCAAGGAAGGAGGGAGGAATACCTAAACAGGAAGTTCCTCTCTCTCTAGCTAAACAGCCAAGAGAATTTGAGTTGCTCAAGCAATCTCAAAATTGAAATATCATCAAAAACCTTGTACTTGAGCCTTTTCCTTCCTTTTATAAGATGAGGATGTGCAAAACCCTAAACCACCTCAAATGAATTAACCCCTTTCACATGGGACCTCCTTCTAGAACTGCATTGGGTCTTCAAAGTGGTTCAATGTATCTGGTCTGCTTAGTGATTTGGTCCTGTTGACCTAGTCAAGTGGCTCAATCGTGTTCACACACAAGTGGATTTTATTAAGAAAGCCATGATTTGTCTCTGTTCACATTGGGCATTGATTTATTTTTATGTTTTAGGAGTTTTTCCTGTCCTCCTTTACATTATATTCATCAATAAATAAATTTAAAAAAATGAAATATTCCTATTAGCTTGGGCTAATTAGGAATATTACAGTCCTCCCCTCCCAAATGTTTCTTGTTGTCAAGCAACTGCAAGGATAGAACTGAAGGGTGTCCCCTCCTCCTACTGTATCATCCACATATGATGATCTCCTCCAAATAATGAGACATTGTGTCAACAATGAATCTCCATATTGCCACTCCCAAGCATGTAAATTAGCTGAATAGCTATCATCATGAATAAGTAGAGTACTCAAGAAGGCAATAAGGTGCTTCCTAGAGGCTCCCTTGAGGAATGGGATCTCAAATGTATTGGGAAACAACATTCCCATGTGGATCCTCCATGCCAAAGAAATCATCCACACAAAATGAGTCACCTCCCAACATGGCAACTCCTGAAAATGTTCCTCCACCTTGAGAAACCGCAAAATAGGTGCGCTGAAAATCTGCATATGGTAGACAAGATATCCTACACCATGCCGTCCTCCTCCCCACTTAAGATAAGTGTAGATTGCAAACTGATCTTGGGCTGCAAGGATATTGCCCTCAAGTGGCATCATGAAGAGTAGATCTGCAAAGATCCTCCCTCCAATGCTATAAAACCAGTTAGCCCAAAATGTTTCATATGTGATGGATATAAGAGTATCATCATAAGGTATCCCATCACATACATGGATCACCTCCAAGAGAAACAAGTGTTTGGTCATGGTGGCCATAAATCTTCCCATGTTCCCATTAGAACATGCACCGCAGAAAATGTGGGAACCTACTTCCCAAAAGGACACAACCAAACCATGTGCCTCACTCAACATCATGTCTCCCATCAAGATAAAAGCAATATCAGAAAATGAGAACATGATTATCACCATCATGAAGGAAATACTGAAGGTCCTATGTAATGCAAGAGAGTACCAACAGTTCCCCAAGTCTTCACAGCGTAGTCTTACATACTGCTGCTTTAGAAGAATACATGGAAAATTGTTTCTTGTTACATGGTTAATCATATAAATCAAATGAACATACATGTAAGGAAAACATTTTTGCCCAAGGCCACATAGGAGATGGTTGTCTCCATCATATAATTTGGCCCAATGTAGATCATGGAGCTCAATGAATAGCTTGCCCTCTTGTGGAGAAATGCACTACCAAAAGATGGTAAGAGGATGCAAAAAAAAGCTGTCACCATATGTTGGATGTAAGAAGATACATGGACCCATGAACGAATCCTCAATAATAGTTTGGCACACTCCCATGAAGGGGAAAGAACCAAGTGCTGCATGAAAGTCCTCCTCCTCATGCTTGGAAACCCAAGTCAAGAAAAACACACCACAGTAATAGATGTCTCCATCTACCACTTCATCTTCTTCACCTCCTCTTTGTTCACCAAGTGCATCGAATGAGAAGTGATGCTGGGAATACTCCATCAATAAACCCCAGCTCCAAAGTGACAACACTATTGGCCTATGCAAATAGGCCCCCATCAACACATAGCTCCAATCTTTGACATGCAGAATGTCAAAGGCATCTCCCATAATGCTGCTACATATGAGAAGTTGTTCCCATGAAGAAAGTCCTTCTTGAACATCTAAAGCTAAGGAGTAACCCCTTTGCACTATGATAGTGCCATCTTCTACTCCTGCAACATCATGAAAACTATGAGAGCAAATATACCCTTGCTCTCTTAAGAACATCCCAAGAAACAAAATATTTTGCTGCCTCCTCATACTTCCATCATCCAAATCATGTAGTGACAACATGGTACTTGACAAGAAGAATTTTATGCCAACACAGTGTGCCCATACTCTTTGCTGCCCCATGACGCAAGTATTCTGCCACATACCCTTAGAAAGAGAGTGATGACCAAACTCTTTCAAGAGAAATCAATGCAGCAAAGCCTCCTACTGCCTAGTGTGATAGATCTGCAAGTAGCTCTCCAGCTTCTTGCTCTCCATCAACATCCACTCAACCACTTGTGGATGTCTCCTTCCACCCTTCATCCTGGTACTCCTCCCATGAGGGCTACCATCATCCCAAATCAAATTCCTACATTTCATGGGATCTTGAAATGCAATCTTCCCGAGGATAAATTTGACCCTATGAGGACCCAAATAGGTGGTAGGAAAAAACCACCCATCATGATTTGCATGGCTCAAGAAATGTCCAACACAGTCATGAGAGATGTTATCCATCTGAAGATGTCCTCCATCTACTATCCGCTCCTGTGAGAAGGGAAAATCCTCCTCAAACTGTTGAAGAACTTTGCACTCCATGATGTGCTGAAGTGCACCTCCAATGAATTCTTCCCATGAGGGCTTCTCCCCATGCATGGCCTCCCAAAACCAAAGGGGCCTTGGATTTGCTGCAAGTAGAAGTTTCTCTTTGAGCAGGGATGTGCTCATTGAGAAAGGGTCATCTAGAAGGGAGAAAGGGTTTCTCACTTCAAGATGTCTACCATCCATCATTCCACCCTCTATTTCTTCATGAATGAAGCTTCCATGTGAATGCTCCAATGAGGAATGGTTCCTCTCTTCTTCCTCACTGCTTTGGCACAACACAGTGCAACTCTGTTGCTCAAAATCAGCAACATGCAAAGATGTAGATCTCTTCATATAATGTGCTGAAATGACAATAGATGGATTTTTAATCATACCTCGGTGAGATGTAGAAGCAAGATCTTCTTCTACAACTATGTAGTCTTCCTTCATTACTGAACATGGGGGCTGCTCTTCCAAGGTTGTGCTAGCATTGGTACAAGTCTCCACCCTTTCAATCTCCTCGAGATCTTCTTCAATACCCTTCATGGTCTGGAAAAGGAGCAGGGGGATCTTCTCTTCTGTCATTCTTCTAAGTGGTGGAGCCATGCTCTTGTTTATTCTATACAATGCATCTTATTTGTGAGGGTAGGAAGTGCATGGGTATTCCTCTCCTTCTTGAAACCTTCTGTAGGTCTCATTGCAACTTTCTTCTCCTTGAAACCCTCTAGGAGTCTTAATGCATCTTCTTTCTCTCTTCTGATTTACCTCTTTGGAGAGGCCCTTCTTAGATAAAAACACTGATAAGAGTAATATCATCCTCTCCATAATTATGATCTCTATTTATTCTCTTCACTTCTTTGATAGCTTGATCTCACATGCTGTGCCAGAGATCATGCTCTGATACCACTGTAATATTCCCAAAAGGGATTGCTCAGTAAGACATGCCTAAAAAATGCAATTTTCAGGGATGTTTTCTTTAACTATCATAAAATGTGTTCAAAAACACTCAGAAACCAATTCCAAGTACTGCAGAAACCTTTACTCATCTTTTATTCTAAAAAAGGTGAGGAAAAGCAACTTTTCATGCCATAAAATGACTGTATTCAGAAATATCTGTAAACATAAGGGTCATGGATTTGGGATATGTTATATTAGGTCAATAGGGATTCACATGCAAAATTTCAGAAAAAAAAATGCATTTTTCTATGATAAACAGATCCTCCATTCCCGACTAGGCTTAAAATTACTGATTTCCCATGACTTGGAGTATGTAGAAATTTTCTGAAGCATAGAGAGCGTATTTTATGAAGGGTTTGGTGATTTTATGCAAAGATAATAGTATGAAAAGCTGAGAATATGATTCAAAGGTCTTACATTAGAAAATATAGATCTATACTTGAAGAAAAGGCCTCAAAACCAAGCTTTATGACACAAGAAGTACAGGATGAACTAGACAATGTAATTTTCAGAAATATGAAACAGCGTTTCATTAAGTTTTAGATATATAATATATTAGAGTACAAAATGATATATCTAAATGGGATCTATATGCAAAAATGACTTTTAAGTACATTCCCATTGGGGATCTCAATTGATAATCAAGGACAGTGAATAGATCTGAGATCTACACCATGGATCTACTAGTAAACTTCAGAAATTTCTAAAGAATGTATCACACAGTAGATAAGATCTGAAATAGGACATGGATTGGTTGGCCAATCCACGGATCACCTTAGTGAAGGAAAGGAACCCTTTCACCGGAGATCTCTCCTCCAAACTGCTAGCAAATAAACACTACAACTCTACTTGAAAAATGACGTATTTTATAAATCTAACTGTGTAGGTGAAGTATATCACACTTTGGCCTAATGCCAAGATAATAATCTAAAGCTCAAAATAGCTATTGCACTCTTGCCAATGATTTAGATGACTTCAACACTGAGAAGATGCAATAGAAATCTTCAGATATGAATAGATCTGACTTGCTGCAACCTACATAGAAAACTCACCCCAAATAGGATTGTACTGTAGATTTAATATGAGGCTTGGCCAAAATGCTAGATAGTGGATCAATGCAACATAATCTCCTCCAAGATACCCTCAAGGAAGGAGGGAGGAATACCTAAACAGGAAGTTCCTCTCTCTCTAGCTAAATTGCCAAGAGAGTTTGAGTTGCTCAAGAAATCTCAAAATAAAAATATCATCAACAACCTTGTCCTTGAGCCTTCTCCTTCCTTTTATAAGATGAGGATGTGCAAAACCCTAAACCACCTCAAATGAATTAACCCATTTCACATGGGATCCTCCTTCTAGAACTGTGTTGGCTCTTCAAAGTGGTTCAATGTATCTGGTTTGCTTAGTGATTTGGTCCTGTTGACCCAGTCAAATGGCTCAATCCTATTCACACACAAGTGGATTTTATTAAGAAATCCCTGATTTGTCTCTATTCACATTGGGCATTGATTTATTTTTATGTTTTAGGAGTTTTTCATGTCCTCCTTTACATTTTATTCATCAATAAATAAAATTAAAACAAAATTAAATATTCCTATTAGCTTGGGCTAATTAGGAATATTACATTTGATCACAGCATCCATGGAACAACTACTAAAAAAGGATGTCTCTTTTTTCTGGAATGAAAATTTTTAGAAGAGCTTTGAACTGCTCAAGGAGAAGATGATCTCTGCACCCATACTGATATTTCCATACTGGTCTAAGGAATTTCATGTACATGTGGATGCGTTAGGCGTCGCCGTGGGCTCGGTGCTCACTCAACCTAGAGAAGGAGATATTGATCACTCGGTTGCCTTTGCGAGCCGAAAAATCTCAGGCGCAGAACAGAACTACTCTACCACTAAGCGCGAAGGACTGGCTATGGTATACACATTACAAAAATATCGGCACTATCTACTAGGTGGCCACTTTAAGATGTTCACTGATCATTCAGCTTTGAAATACCTGGTCAAAAAGCCTGTGTTGGGGTGGAATATTTTCCGTTCGCTATTGCTATTCTAGGAATATGATTTTAAGATCATCGTTAAGCTCAGAAGGTTGAATGCAGGTCTGAATCATCTGTCTTGCATCGAAACAGGGGAAGAGCCTACTAGCTTGGACGAGGGCTTACTCGATGCGCGGCTGTTCACCATTAAGGTGGTTGATTCTCAATTTTCTGATATCATTGAATTCCTTACTACGGGCATAGCCCCTGCAAAATATTCAGTGCAGCGGAAGAAGGAGTTGGTTACCCGGGCTGCGGACTTTACTATCATCGCCGGTCAGTTATACAAGCTAGGCGTAGATGAAATACTACACAGATATGTATTGGAACATGAACAACACACCATTTTAGCAGAAGCACATGATGGAGTCGCAAGATACCACTACATAGGATGAGCTACGGCACAAAAAATCTTGCGGGCTGGATTATGGTGGCCTACCCTACATAAGGATTCTTACACCTATTGCAGATCATGTGACACATGCCAGTGAATTGGTCGACCCTCACGGTGAGATGACATGCCATTATAGCCTCAAATGGACCTACAGGCTTTTGACAAATGGGCCATTGACTTTATAGGACCCATCAATCCACCAGGCAAGAAAACAAGTGCGCACTACATTATCACTGCCACTAACTACATCACTTGATGGCCGGAGGCACAAGCGGCGAAAGATTGTATTGCAGATATTACTGCACACTTCATCTTTGAGAAGATTTTGACTAGGTTTGGCTGCCCAAAGATCCTAATGAGTGACAGAGGTACGCACTTTGTTAACCAAATGATTCAAGCTTTGAATGAGGAATTACGGATCCACCATGCGAAGAGTACACCATATCATCCCTAGGAAAATGGGGCAGTTGAAGCTTTTAACAAAATTTTGGAACAGGCATTAACTAAGGTTTGTAATGCCGATCGCAGTGACTGGGATGTTCGCATCCCCTCGGTTCTATGGGCCTACCGAACAACCTGCAAGAAGCTGACAGGAAGGACCCCCTTCCGAATGGTCTATGGCAATGAGGCCATTATGCCCATAGAATACGTTGTTCTTAGCCTACGCATCGCAGCATTCACAAATATGGCAGACTAATATATCATAGAGGAACAGCTTTTGCAACTGGTGGCTTCGGAGGAAGATCGATTTATTTCTAATTTTCACCAACAGGTTCAGAAGGCTCACGATAAAGCCTGGCATGATCGAAAAATTCACCAAAAGACATTCGTCAAAGGTGATCTCGTCCTTTTGTATGATAGCCAATTTGTGAAGCATCCAGGGAAATTTTGATAGCACTGGCTTGGTCCCTACACAGTTAAGGAGATCAAAAATGGCAAAGCAGTCTAGCTAAATACCTTGTGTGGTGACCTCATTCCTAGGTTTGTCAATGGTAGTCGACCAAAGCCATACCAGGCTAAGGAATATCTGGCTGCACCACCGCAGTGACTCGGGACAAGTCACAAGATTGTGTGGGGGGACTGTTGGAACAGGGTCTCCTAACAAGCTGTGAAACTGATCCATTTTGAATATTTTTTATTAGATTTAGTCTAGCGCAGGGGTTTTGGGGTGGACCAAAGCCCCAAACTCATTGTAATGGGTAAAAGGGTAAAACTAGGGGTCCGAAAACCACGGTTTGTAGACCATAGGAAAGTCTAGGCTAGATTGCTATAAATAGAGGAAAATTTTGTATTGTAAAGGACTATCAACTTTCTTTTTCTGCCTCACTTGTAGCTGATCTTGCTCAAGACAAGATTGAAGTAGATGGAAGTCAACCTCTTCTTGAAATTTTTTTTCCTTCCAAAACTTCCTTAAGTTAGCCCATGCATGCAAGAGTGTTGATATCCTCTTGTCATGTTTAGAAACCTCTGTTGTGGATGAGAATATCATTAGCTATCCCAAATATATGGAGTGGCCATGTGATATCATGTTCATGCCATCATAGATTTCTGAATCCTCCTTTTCCAGTGCAAATAGATGAGTGGGAGATAGCAATGTCCATTTTAGAAAATTTCTTATCTCTCTTTTGAATCCATGAAAGATTCTTTGTGCTATGCTAGCTTCTCCCAAAGCTCCTTCCTTATCCAAGTATGTAAATGCTACCCATAGTTGAGAGAACACTTTAGTTTTCCTCCAATCAGGAGGTCTCCCTAGTGGAATGCCTCCATGTAAAGAGACATCAAGGCATAGATCAAGATGTGTATGTCTGTGGACAAATTTTTCCTTGCCTTCTTTGTGTATCAACCTTCTAAAATAAAGAGGGGTGTGTTCTCCTCATCATGTGATTCTTTCCCTCCTCTTTTCCTTCTTCTATATTCAAGATCTCACCATTTGATAATGATGGCACATGTTGCATATAGATTGTGCCATGATCTCTATATGTGAGATTATTTGGAACTCCTTGCAAGAGTGAAAGAGTTTCTTTCCTTGGTGCAAGTGCTCCATCTTCCTCTTCATGAGGTCCTAGATGTGATCTTTTCATGACTACATTAGCCTTCTCTTTCTCCTCTTCAATAGTTTAAAATGCTTCATCATCAACAAGAGACCTTAGATCTTGTTATTCTTTCGAAGGAAAGATCTCCATGTCTTCCTCTTGAGAAGAAAGCTCTTCATGCAATGGGGACTTTTCCCTTGGCAAGATATGATATAAATTTTCATCCCCTTCCATGGTTTTCTGAAATGGAGCTAAGTTTATGGACCCTTCCAACCCATGCAAAATTTTTGTTTGATTTGGTTTGATAGGTTCCATAGAAGATGTTTCATAGGATTTTTCATCAAACCTTTCCACTATTCTTCTAATGAACTTTTCATAAGTAGATGTATTTGCATTATTTAAGGAAAAATATTCAAACAACCACCAAGCATAAGCCTTACCCTCAAGATGCAGCACTGCTACTTTGATGGCTTCCTTTTCTGAAACTTGATGTTTTTGCACATAGGTGTCTAGCTCCTTTACCCAAGCCCTAGCTCGAAATTTAGGTGACCCATCAAAAGTAGGTAGAAAGAATCTACACACACCATGTTGCTGGCTCCTTGTGCTTCTTTCCTCCTTGATCATGAAAAACCCCTAGAATTTCAAGTGATATTTTAACCCCTTAGATTGAGCTTCATACTCTTGCAAATAATCACCAAGAGTCTCCTCCTTTGGCACATCTCCTTTCTTCTTCTTCTTTGTCATGAACAATTTGTTGATATAGCATTGTAAATCTGATGATGTGGATGAATGCTCACACCCATAAGATGAGTAATTAGAGCTTTCGTCATGTATAGATCTTGTAGATCTTGTTGAGGGACTTCTATTTCTTTCCCTCCTCATTTCTTTGATGTCTTTGCTTCTACCCTGCAGAGTTTGAAAGAGAATTTTTGAGAACCTCTTTCCTCTAGAAAATAAGGGTTTGATTTGATCTCTCTTGCAGATCTTATCCTCCCAATGAGAAGACTCCATAATGTTTGAAGAACACAGGCTGAGCCAATATTAGAGCTCTGATACCACTGTAATATCCCCAAATGGGAAAAATAAAAAATACATGCTTGAAAAACGTATTTTTCAAAAATAATATTTTAAATAAAAAATGCAGCCCATGAATCCATTAGATCTGAAATTATTGAACTTATTTTAAACAGGCCTCCCATGCTCAAAACAACCCAAAATCACTGAAACCCCAAGACTGCAACACACAGAAATTACTGCATAAAGAGACATCACATTCATTTGAGGGTTATACTTAGAAAATGGAGTGAAAAATCATATCTTCTATTATATTAATGAATGAGGCATAAAAACAGAGATCTAGTCTCCTTTACATAGATCCAAGATGACCCGGCAAGGGTTTCTTGATAGAAATGATATACATAAAATATCTGCTGAAGATCTATGGCTGAATCATGCTATATGGCTGAAGCACTACATAATTATGGCTGATCATTCAAAGAAATGGTTGTAGCTCCTTTTTCTATATTTTCCGGAAGAAGGCTGATCCTCCTCCTGGGAAACTAGCTCTCAAAACAAGGGATTAAACCCCTCCACTACAACACTTTAAGAAATAATGTAGTTTCTAGAAGGGACTACATTGTTGTTGAATTTAAATACTTTTCCTAGCACCAGATAGTGGAAAATGTAGCACAAAATCCTCTCCTCAGTTTTCTTAAACAAGAACTCCAAACAAGAGTGGGGAATTCCCGCATGAGAAAACCCTTGCACTAAATAGTGCAGCAAACTTAGCTAAATAGCCAAAGTATGCAAGAAGTCTAAAAAAACCACAAACAAAATATAATATCAACCATGCCCCATATGGTTGCCATCCCCTCCATTATATAGTTGATGAGCTTCCTCACCAAGGGTCCCACCCCATTATGAGGTTGCTTCCATGCAAAGTCTCCTCCACCAAAATTATGCTGTCTCCATTAGTCTTGCTCATCTATTTACAATTTTGTTTTTTTATTCAATCTTGACTGGATCAATCTTGACCAGATCAACCTTGACTGGAGCTTCATGCCTTGTCTCCTTCCACACTCAAGGTGTCTTCATTTTGACTAGCTAGATTGATCTTTATTCACATTGAGATATCTTTATTTAGGATCCACTCATCGTATGATAATGTAATATTCCTACTTAGCCTAAGCTAAGAGGAATATTCATTTTTGTTTTATTTTCTGTTTCATGAATAAATGAATAAATAAGGACATGTAAAAATCCTAAAAAGACTGAATAAATCAATGCCCATGTGAACACATATAAATGAGGTCCATGTAAATAATCATTTGCAGGTGTGAAAGGGGTTTGATTTGTGAGATTGGGTCAACCTTGACCAAATATACAGCATTGTCTAGGTTCAATGCATCTCCTAAAGGGACAATGCAGTTTTAGAAGGAGGCCCCTTATGTGAAAAGAGCTAACTCATCAAGGTCATTTAGGGTTTGCAAAGGCTCTCATATTATAAAAGGAAAGGGAAGGAAGCAAGAAAAGGTTGTTGATTGATCATATTTTTGAGTATTTTGTCTTCTTAGACAAATATTATTCTCTGTTGTTTAGTGGAGGATTGTGCTTGGAGTTCCTATGTAGGGATTTCACCTCTTCCTTTGAGGATTCTTGGAGGATTATTTTCTGAATTTATCCACTATCAGGCTTAAGGCCAAGCTCTACTTACAATTGCAGCGCTGATCCATTGAGGGTTTTTCTGCTCTTGCAAGCTGCAACAAGTGGGATTTTAGATCTGCAGAGATCTAGCTTGTTTTGGGAGCCTCTTCTCATTGAGTGTGTCTTTTAGCCTCCTGGAAGAGTGCCTCTCCTGTTTATACTTCAGATCTATAACTTGGCAGTGGCCATCCATGTCGTTTTGAGCTACAACGTTGTTTCTATTGATGGACTGCATTATTTTGATATGAGGTTCTTTATGGTGTTTTGATTCCATTTTTGATCAGAGATCTCTGGTACTAGGCTTTGAATTTCACTTTGGTGATCCATGGATTAGTTTTGATTTGATATTTTGTAATGTAATGTTATATTCAGAAATTACTGCAGTATTTTATAGATCTGCAACTTGTATCTCGGATCTACTCTTATTTATGCATGATTTGGTCAAAACCTCAAGGGGATCTTGTAAAGAAAACTGTTTAGTTTCCAGATCTGAAATAGATCTGATGTTTTGTCCACAGATCTATTCTAGATCTGAGTTGTAATATGTGGCTGCTATAGCTCTTGAAAATAACACTGTTGACCCATTTATGCTGATATATACATGTTGTAGCTCTCTTTTCTGAAGGAATCTTACTCTCTTGTCTCATGTAATCTACTGTATATTGAAATAGCTTCAATTTACTTCTGATTTGTTGCTGTACATTCATTTATTAATCATATTTTTTGGCCTCCTTCTCATATGGTCCAAGACTGCATTATTCTTGAAGCAGTTTTTTGTGCATAGCTGCAGCCCCTCTTGTAGGGTGTTTCCGAGCTAGACTAGATTGTGGGAGACCTGTTTACCGCACCTAATTTGATTTGTTTTTGCTCCCCTTTTGGATTTAGACTCCAGATCTGTTGATCTAAGGGATCCAAGGGCTACAAACTCATTTTTTTACATCAATCTCCCAAGGAGTGCATTATTTTTCCTAGCTTGCTATGCAATCCCAATTTGGGAGCATTACGGTGGTATCAGAGCTCCTTTCTTGGCACATCCTATGCTTGCCTTGGGGCACCAACCATTTTTCATTCAGAAGAAGATGATCCTCTTACTGAGAGGGAGAATAGGTATCAGAATAGGAGTCATAAGAAGTATGACTACACTACTAATGATTAGGGAAAATTTTAGGGGCGAATTTTAGCCCAAGGGCGAAATTTAAGGGGTTTTAAATTTTAGAGGGGCGAATTTTTTATATAGAACCTATTTTTGTATATTTTTGTATAAATAGCCCCAAAATTATTTTAAAAATAAATAATTATTATGGTTTAGCCAAAAAAAAATAAGTGTGGATAAACATGAAATGTTGGATTCGCCTTCGATTCACTGGTCTATGATTTTATCGAGTTGTATTCGCCCCGATTTACTAAGTTGGAGGGTTTTGGATCTGCATTCGCCTTAATTTATGTTGATGATGCTGGTTCTGGGTTGCGTACAGATTTACGATTTATGCTAATGATGCTGGATGATGCTGGTTTTGGGTTGCATATGCCCTAGATTTACAGGGCAATGGAGATTTACTGTGATGATGCTGGTTTTGGGTTGCCCCCCTCTAGCTGAAATTTTGACCTCTTATTTCTGCTCCTTAAACGCTGGAAATGGCCTCTGAAAAGTCTATTGTTTATGCTCTGAGACTTGAGTTTGAACCATAGGAAATGTTCACAACTGTAGCAGCTTCTCCTTCCTTGACCATACATTGAATAACGCATAGTACTAACCAGATTTACATGGCAGAGAATGTACACATCAACAACAAGTTTCTCCTTCCAGAACAGACCGGAAATACACTGATTATGCCCAGAAATACTCTCAGGACAGACCCAAAAATCTTGTTGTACAGGCCTAAAAAACTTGGGTTTCATGCAGACATACCGAGGAAGATTGATTGGCTGCCTCTATGCTGGTACTGACACGGTTCAGATCAGAGGTATGTAAATAACTTGTAGCAAAAGAATTACTCTGTCTAAGGGCTAGTGTGACTGGGTGCAATCCCCGGGTGATACACTTATCGTTTCAATATTAGTTGAGTTTCCCAGCTTGGCTTATTTATCTTACTGTCCCCTCAATTCTATCTTTTATACATTAAACCTTTATGGGAATGTTGGGCAATGTTACAATGATTTACAGCTTCCTTTTATGCAGGACATGTTATGTTGTTTTCACTGTACTGTATGCATGATGTATTGGGTTGAGGCTTCATTTGAAATTGAATTGAATGCTTTTTCTGTGGGGTCATTATAATTTTGAGCTGAAATGTTTTCTGTGTGCTCATCATGATTTTGAGCTAGAATGTTTTCTGTGCAGTCATTATGATTTTGAACTGGCAAAAAAGGTTTAGACGTACATTCGACCCATATCAAACTTGTTATAAATTTTTGCATTAGGATAGTTCAGGCATTTATAAGTCTTCATTTCCAAAACAAGTAAAAAGTCATTAGTCTACAATATCATGTCTAAGTAGAAGAAAAGAAAATAAGGATCTCAAGGTAGAATCAACATGGGACATGAAATAATGTTTTTAACATCATGGAGCTAGAATAGAGCTTGAAAGATGTCCATGTCGGAACTCAATTGAAGGAAGAGCTGCCCATTTCGGCTAATTTGATCTACTGCCCCTCAATTATCTTTTTTATCCATTAAACTCTTATGGGTCTGTTGGGCCATGTTACAATGCTTTCACAATTACCTTCTATGACCTTGGAATAGAACTTGAAAGATGTCAATATCAGAACTCGATGGAAGGTTCAGCTGCCCATTTTGGCTAATTTGACCTACAGGCCCCTCAATTATCTTTTTTATCCATTAAACTCTTATGTGTCTGCTGGGCTATGTTAAAATGGTTTCACAATTACCTTCTATGAGCTTAGTTATTAGTTTATGCTATTTGGATAGTACAATGTCTGAGTGGTTGAGAAGCGAAGGATCTGGGACATCGGATTTTGAGAGCACCTATTGTCTAGATTACTTGCTTCTTCCAACGTGGGGGGGCGGTGGGGAATTGACTTGGGACATGCATTTGACACTTTCAACATCCAAGGGCAAGAATGGAAAATGGGAGATGTCCTCTGAATTGAGTTGAAGGTTTATTTGGAGATTTTGATAAATTTCATCTGCTGATCTCTCAATTTTGTCTCTTAGCCGCTAGACCCTTATGGGTCTATTAGAACATTTTGTATTTCTTTTACAGTTTTGTTCTATGATCTTGTGCTTAAATAATGTTGTCCGACATGATATCTCTGCAGAGAGTTAAGTGGCCTACACAAATTCAATATTCTAGCTCCAATATACAATCATATGAATGGTGAGGTGGCTTTACACACCTTTTGAGGCCTCATCCTCAATTCCATGTAATACGGAAATGTTGAAGTGCATGCTAGATAGTATCAATTCAATATAATAAGGAAATGTGAAGTGCATATTACATGTTATAAATTCTATTACAGAAATGTTAAATGTAAATTATATGTGGGTACTACCTACAATATGTTAAGAGAAACCTAACCATGAGACATGTTTCTGTTCTATTCTTGTCTGGGAATTACATCAGGATTTAGTACATTACTAATGATACCCATTGTTGTCGTTGTAGGATATTCTAATAAATAGGTAATTTCCCAGCCCCCAGATTGACAGTGTCACCAGTGATAACATTATTGTGAATGTATTTAACAACTTGGATCAGCCTTTCTTATTATCTTGATTAGTCATTTGGGTTCTCTCTTGTGTATTGGCTTATTAAGATTCATGGGTTCTTTCTTGATTTCTAATGCGTTGAGATCTTTAACACATTCTGGTATTGGCATGGTATCCAAGATTTCGTGGCAAGATGGAGTTTTGGGAACAAACTGACCTATAACACCAAAACATAACTTAAATATACAATTTCTAGGTGAATGACCAAATAGACAGCTAGTACTACTTTCCATCAATGTGTATACACAAAGCAGCTGGGGTATTTGGAGGGCTAACTGTTGCCAGTAGGCTCCTCATCCCTGTTCCGTTCCCTGCTCCTATTGGTGATATCACTCTGCTCATACGTGACTGGTACAAGACCAATCACACAGTAAGTTATTAATCTGTCCCGGAAACAAATTCATCTTTTGAATTTAAAGAGATTGACTACGTTCAACTTCACAGTGTCCACCAAAATGTTCTCTCATTGCATCAATCTCTGAAAATTTTCTAGCTTTGGCCAAATCCTTAAGAGAACACTTGACATGGGCAGATTGCTGGGTAAACCTTATGTTGTTCTTATTAATGGTCATCGGCCAGCAAGTGATGCAATAATCACAATGGATGAAGGTAGATTGCGATTCTCTACAGCAAGGCACACTGCTAGACTTTTTGTGGATGCGTCTAGGTACCCAATGATCCACAAAATACATTTTGTTTTGACATTATCTGATGGCATATCTTGCCCGTTCAATTTGCTTACTTATATATCTAAAATGAACCATCTATTTATCTGTAAGAAAACTAACACCTCCAGATTTCAAATGTGGGATTGTCATCCTCTTTGAACTTCAGGATCCAGGGTCATAAATTGAAGCTTGTGGAGGTGGAAGGATGTCACACTGTTCAAAATGTCTATGATTCTCTTGACATCCATATCAGCTAGACCTATTCTATTCTGATCATTGCAAATCAGCAACCTCGGGACTATTACATGGTTGCATCTACTCGTTTTACTAGCTCTGTTCTCACTTGCATTGCCACTTTCCACTATAGAAATTCCCAGAAGAAGGTTTTTGGACCAATTCGAGGAGCCCCAACAGAGATTGTTGGTCTCTGAACCAGGAAAGATACGTCAGGGTTGGTGCTTGCTTTAGTTTGGGTCTAGCATCATGTGTCCGGAGAGGGATATTTGTATATATATTACAGATAGATAGATTCATGAATATGCTCATTTCTTAATGTTTTTAGCATTGTTGAGAAATATAGATAAAGGAACAATCATGGAAAGTGCGGATGGCTATGAAAATTTAATTTCCTATAAGATTCATAGACAAACTAGGGGTGAATTCTAAAATATCCATCAAGTGCAGGATTGGTGGGAGTTACATCCATATATGTACTCTTGTTCTCAAATTTGAATAGCAATTGTTGTGCAGATGGAACTGGACAGCTGGTGCAGCTCGTCCCAATCCACAAGGATCTTACCACTATGGAAATATCACTACAACTCTTGTCAAAATCTTCACTGCTGCCACAGATGAGAAGAGTAATCACTGCAATGGCATGGGTGGAGCTCTAGTGGTGGAATTGTTGGCTCGTTAATATTATGTATATATGTGCATCTATATGTACATATATGTTTGTGTATGTTTCTAGGTACCATGGGTATGCATACCCAGCTCTTGGATCTTTTGTACCTATTCCCATGTACCAGAAATGTATATGTACCCATATCCAATATACCCAGTAGAATGTTGTAGTCTAGAACACATCCACGTACCCTGCCATAACTTGGGAAAATTTGGAGATGTACCCTAAAAGTTGTCTTAGTTAAAACTTAAAAAGTTCCAGTAAGGTTGCATTTAGGGTATGTCCAACAAGGAACCCTAAGAAACCAATTGTTATTCCATTTTATACTTTTAAACCCTAATTTCTGTGTGGAACCCTACCTGGATTTGGCAATAAAAAATAGTTATTTCAGACATTTTGCAGACAAGGGGACTGTAATTGAGACTGGACCACTCATCCGGTGGGAATACCGTGATATGTACTTTAGAGCTCATTGTTTGGCATAGATCCATTGTCATTTTAGTCACCCGTTTGTGCTTTTACTTCCACATGCTCTGAGGATTTTGGTTGTAGGGCCTCGCGTGGGTGTTTTGAACAGAGGGATTGAGATTAGAATAGTAGCATGGCGTTGTAATGGGCATTTTGGCCTACCAGACATTAAGGAATCAATAGTATGCCTGTGTTTTTTAATGGATATTGCAATTGAATGATGTAATGAAAACCCATTGAAAGAGATAAGGGGGATGCTGTTTTGGACAATGGAGAAGCTGCTGCTGCTCTTCTAGGTGTTATTGCTGATGCTTGCTCAGTTTCCGGGTGAGTTCAAACTTGACTTTACTGATATTTCTGTGAGTAAATGTCTTTGATTTGGCTTCCTTGCTCTCTGTTTTAGCTAAACACAAAGAAAAGAACTATGACAATGATCCCTGTCCACTGAACATTGCAATGATCACTGTCCACTGAGACTAACTATGTTTTCTGAGAACTTAACATAGAGAGTGTGTGAATGAGTTATTAGCAATGTATTCTCTGTAAATGTATATTTTTGTCTACCCAAGAAACCTATGCATAAATTACAACAAATCCAGCGTATAAACTATTATATACTATTATGAGCTAATTGTCTAGTTTACTGGATGAGTTCTCAAAACCAATCATATGTGGATGTGGGTTCTAAGTCAAAATGCCAAATTACATAATTCAATAAGTTTTCTAGCTATTGTAAATCCCTTTTTTTGGTTTAGTGATTTAATGGACTATTGCCTTCACCTCAAGTGATGTCATTGGTTGTGCGCACACAAATGAAGATGACAGATAAACAACCAAGTCATTCACCACTCACCTTCAAGTGAAAAGAGGATGTAGGAAAGGAGCTGTTGTAAGAAGTTGTTATACTCATTATTGGCATTTATATGAAAAGTTGTAACCAAAGGATTCCTATTGTCTCTAATGTAGAGGCATAAGAAATGCATAAAAGGAATATAGATACATTGTGACAGAGTATGCAAATTAGTAACATGAATAATTCCTGTTGTAACTAACGTAAAGGCATAGGAAATGCATAAAAGGAATATAGAGTGGACACATTGTAATATATGGACGATCAGCTGAGATAGGGTTGGCTCTCAGTGGCAAATTTAATTATCTGTACCTACTGTAAACTTCATTATTTGCATTTATTGTGAAACATTCTCTCTATCCTCTTGATTTCGGCATTTATTCTATTGTTTGTATGTATTTTCCTTTTTGCTTCTTATTTCCTGTCTGTAATATATTAGGGGAATGTATGTCTATGGTGTTTATTCTAGTACCAACAAGATCAATGGCTAACATGGTATACTAGCTGACAGGGCCTACTACCAAGTTACTACCTACAGACACTTTAAATTTTTTTGTTTATTTGAAAGGTCCACTGTGATCCAGTTGTTACATCGCACATTATTACAATCTCCGGTTTCTTCTTTGTTTTGAAGCTATATAAAATATGCTACTCATGCTAATAATTTTCCTATTTTGTTTATTTCCATCATTAATGACTTGTTTGAAAAGTATTTAGTTTTGGCCATAACTTATCTTATTTTTGGCGCTATGTTGTTGGAGACAAGGCATCTCAGAAATATGTATTGTTCATCTTTTCATCTTTCAGAGAGTTTCTTTTGCATGGATTTTAATTAGGTTGAGCTAGTTTTTTAGCCTTCAACTTGGGTGGAATTGTTGCTATTACATTTTTTTAGAGCTAATAAGAGGAAGCATTGTGGGAGTGTGCTATGGATGAGAAGGGGATGACCTCACAACCCCAGATAAAGTAGGCCAATTGGTGAAGTCAATCACTGTAAAAAACATAATAATTTATGAATCCAATGTGCAGGTTGTTGTTTTATACATACTAATTTTTTTCTAAAATATTTGCATAAGATAAGGCCCATTTTTTCGTTAAACTAGTCTTAGCTACGCTAAATTTCACAAAAACCTTTATTGTGGAATGTGATGCCTCATGAAATGGAATTGGTGTTGTTTTAATGCAAGAAGGAAGGCCCATTGCTTTTGAAAGTCGTCCAATAAAAAAAAGTATTTACAAAAGCCTATTTATCAGAAGGAAATGTTGGCAATACTACATGCACTTAAGCAATGGAGACCTTACCTAATGGAAAGACACTTCAAAGTAAAAATGGATCATGATAGCCTTAAATACTTTTAGAACAAATATTAACCTTTATTGTGGAATGTGATGCTTCAGGAAATGGAATTGGTGTTGTTTTAATGCAAGAAGGAAGGTTCATTTCTTTTGAAAGTTGTCCAATCAAAGGAAAGTATTTACAAAAACCTATTTATCAGAAGGAAATGTTGGCAATACTACATGCACTTAAGCAATGGAGACCTTACCCAATGGAAAGACAATTCAAGGTAAAAATGTATCATGATAGTCTTAAGTTTAGAACAAATATTATCTTTAGAAGAGAAACAAAAATTGGTTACAAAAATGTTGGGTTATGAATTTGATATCATCTACAAAAAAGGAAGCAAAATGTTGTTGCAGATTCACTCTCAAGAAAGGATGAGGATGTGGAATCATTGCTTTGTGCCATTTCTATTATCCAACGAGATTGGATAACCGAAGAAAGGGATGATTGGAAGAATAACGAAGAAGTGTGGCACTCGTGCAAAAGTTGCAGCAAGATCCCAATACATTTGATACATCTAGTTGGAAAAATGATTCATTATGGTACAAAGATCACTTATATCTTTGTAATAATTCCCAACGCAAACAAAATATTCTTTTGGAATTGCACACCTCTCCCTTAGGAGGGCACTTAGGATTTTTAAAAACATACCATAGGGTTAAGAAGGATTTTTTTTGGGATGACCTTAAATCTGATATTCAAAGGATTGTGGCGGAATGTTTGGTTTGCCAACAAAATAAAGTTGAGACAATTAAGACCTCAGGTCTGTTACAACCTTTATCCATTCCAAGTCAACGTTGAGAGGATGTTTCAAATGGATTTGATCACAGGTTTACCGCCCCCTTGAATTCCCCGATCCATTCCCACGAGAAAATTCTGCCATGAGCTGAGTCAGTTTGGATGTGCATAGCAGACAGTGAGGCACAAATGTCGGTTTGGAGGTGTGTTGGGATTGTCGTATTGACTTTGTTCATTAGTTATTGGCGTTTTAATTTTTGTTCGACTTGTTCTGCTCATTGAAGAAATCGGCAGAGGCATGGGCCTTTGTGTTGGAGGATTGTTGAAACAAAATGATCTGCAAAGATCCCAATTTGTTGAAACTCCTCTCCAACCTCAATATCAGTGCTAGTAATAGCATGAGCAACAACACTATGCTTAGCAGAACTAGAAGAACGTGTTTTCCAAACTGCACGAGAACTACTTCCCTCATGAGTCACCATGTGCCATGCTTGGTCTCGGTGGTTCTCTTCCTTCTACTCCTGGTTCAACTACCATATCTTCATTGGAACCAACAACCCGAACTCCACTAGACAATGATTCACCATTTTGTAGTAGTGATTCGCCATTTGCACTGGTGATTTGCCATTTTTTTACAAGATAATATAATCTCGTCTCGTGAGAGATTCGCCAAAAAATTATATATACATATTATATTATTAATAAAATCGCCTTCCATTTTTCCTATGTATCATGGGGATTCACCTATTTATTATATATATAAATTTAGGGGGGTTCTTAAAATTTTCCCTGCTAATGATCCTGAAAAGGGTCAAGACAAGGGAAAATCCCTTGAAACTGTGAATGATAAATAAGCAGAAGAGTTTGAAAAAAATATTTTGGAGACCATGCAAGATATTTCCAATGAGATCAAAGAAATGAGGGTGGACAGAATGAGGGAATCTCCTGGGAGATTTCAGTTGGGAGTTTTGGGCCAAAATTGTAATCTACGGATAAACTATGCTTCCCTAGACCAGTGTCTAGTCTAGAAAAATAGGTTAAAGACTGCACTACCCTTTTTCCTAACTCAAAACAGATACACAGAGAGGATTGGATGCTTACTTGTTTCAGTCGCTTCCAAATTACTCCTTTCTGTTGTTTCCACTACAGCCTCAACTTCAAGCGGTTTCAAATAGCTGAATGCTTCTTGCAAGAAAGAGCACTGAAACAAAAGAAGATGCAATAATATAGATATCTATTCAAGTTAATTATCCAAATCAGTTAAGCATAAACTACATTCATCAACCAATATTTACAACATAGAAAATCAAAGTAAACATGGATACATGTAGGGTAAAACAAGAAGTACTCTTTACTGATGATAGAAGAAGAGGTTATAACCTAGTGACTGATTCATCGTGACCTTCTAGCAAAGTTCCCAAGTCTCATCACAACATAAATCTCTCCAGTAGTAGCTCCACAAACCAAACTCTCTATTGAAAATTCTCCAACATTTCCCTACTCAAATTCTTCCTTCCAAACACTTAGATTTGTGTTCAATTTATAGATGAACTGTAAGTTGTTTTGTAATCAATAACATTCCAAAAATAGGAAAGACATGTTTCCATTCATGTATATGTCAAATGGACCCTTGGATCTGAAGCTTGACACATGTGAACCCTTCTAGAAGACACTGGCCAAGTGGAGATTCTTGAATAATGAGAATTTCTGTCTCAATTTGACCAACGCACCTTTGAATGTCAGGAAGTGCTTTGTAGAGTAGCCTTGAATGGGGATACCTGCATATGCAATGCACTTAGGCCCCTTAGAGCCTGCGTTGGTGAGCTCCCACATGTTTAATAATAAGCTTCAAACCATGGAAAAGCCTTGCTTGATGAAAGTCTTGTTTGATTCATGAATGTTTCCTGTCTTAGGACATATATCAACTGAGATGATAGGGAATGATGGACCCTTTGATCATCAGTCCTGGAGATGATGCCCATTTAACCAGGTCATTTGGAATGGTACCTAAATTGACCTATAACAATTGCCCCCTAAAGCATGAGATCCAAATAATAAGAACATTTGATTGAGATGCTTTACACTGTGATGAGCCTGGAAACAAAGCGAAATGGTCACCTGCATCAATCTTACAATACATTACATCATGATAAATCCTCTATTGATCATAACTGTTGAGGGTAGGCATTCCCATAGTTATGCCCGAGCTAACCTTCTTAAACCACAATCTTCAATTTCTGTGCATATAAAAATAATGCACTTCAAGTTTACTCAAATAATTTTAAATCTAGTCAAACTTAAGCAATATAGGCGGAAGCTTTACTTTTCTCACGCATCTATGGTTATGAAACCATATTATAAAACTCCCTTCTCAACATTCAATTTTCATTAAACCCCAACAACCTTCATATTCAAGGTTTATTTCATTTCATTCCCACCGTGAATATTTCTTCATATTTAATGTAAGACTACAAACCTACACTAATAATCCCTCTCTACATAAATCGAATATCATTCGGTCTTACCTTAAACTCAATGGTTTAAAACCCCGCATTACAAATTCAATTCAGATTCTTACCTCATGGCGTTCGAATGAACTTTATCATAAATCCCATTATATAATATAGCCCCACACACTTATATCTATATATGGCCATACTTTACTTTGGATTTAAACCTTCGGCATATCATAACGCTTCAACATATATCAACTCAAGAATACGCAACCATATATGAAAGTTTGGACCCACAACAACCATAGTTCACCTTTTCATTATCGACCATGCAATTTCTCACGTGAACACCCTTTGATCTTTCGCCTTCGCCATCGAACGAAAATCACGCAAGTAACTTGCACGTCCCTTGGACTTCAAAAGTTACGCGACATAAACTATTTTTAAAAACCACTTCTTGCCATGCATCAGATAACGACCCTTATCGCATTTTTTTTCAAAAAACAACTTACCACTTTTACATTATGCGAGACCACCAGTTTTGTGGTTTGAAACCACCATTACTATTGCTCCTCATGGTTCTGTTCCTCCGGCTCAAGGTTCCACTTCATTTATTCAACGCTATTCAAACATGTGTTAACCCTCTGCACCTTCAGTTCTGTTCTTCTCTCGTTCTACCAAACAGAGTTCTGATGTTGACTTAATCTATCCAATAATTGGGTACAAACATCTGAGGCATTCTTCATAGAGAAAATATCAGAATTCCATTGAATCTCTGCATTGAACTCTTTACACCGAGAGTTATATTTATTCAATAAATAACGTAGGTTCAAATGGTCCAAATTACCATAAGCATATATAACACAACCCTTCTCTCTACTAAGTATGAATCGATTGTATTGATTTCAACAATTCCTTACACAAAATTATATCAATAACGAATGGAATTCTACAAAGATTACAAAACCTTTTCCAACAGATTTTAAATGCTTTCCATCAAAACAAAAAAATGTAGACTCCATCTCAATTGTAACCAAAATCGATATTCTCAAGGGTTATATTACTAACTCAACTTCTCTAAATAAGTTTGATCCTTTCAGTGATCGATCTTCCTAGATGTATACTTACAAAGAACCTCAAATTCTCTAATTACACAGAATCACCATTTCAGCCTTTAACATAGAGTGCGATTCATTCAATTATATACAGATAACCCAACAATTCTAGAACCATAAAGTCAGAAATGGAATTTAACTTTGAGATAAAATTATTCTATTAATCATACCAACCTTACATGGAAATCTTCCTTCTCGGCCTGATCTTCAAATCGATGGCCCTTTTTACAAAATTTTCCCGTATGCTTTAACAATTAAAGCTCTGCCTCTTGAATAGCTATATCCTGAACAGCTCCCCTATCTTCCTGTAGGCTTACATCTATACCAATAAATAATGAATCAATTTAGCTTCCTTAACAGCTCAACAAAGACTCTTAGAATTCTCCAAAGTCCTAAAGTTAGACTCAATTCCTAAAATTACTAAAACTTACTCTTCACATTCCTAACTAATCACCTTCCTCTCATGTTCTCTAGTGGTTAGAGAACATTTAAAATTCCTAACCATTTATTCAAAATACTAATAATTACATGAGAATTTAAAAACATGAGACCCCCCTATGTCTACTTAGGTAAAAAGTATTTTGTTGTGCCTAATGCCCCTGCATCAAACTCCCAAGGTTAAAATTGTTCATGATCTCTTGATCATGTGCCTTCAGTCCTTGTTTTCTTGGATCCAATACTTTTCTTTGTTGCTATCCAACAACTGCATTATTCTCCAACTGCACTTCTCCAGGTCTCCATATCTTTTTTTGCAATTTACCTCCAACCATGCTTTCACAATCTCCTCTTGTCCTTCCTTTTCTAAACTTATTTTGCTTTCTTGTTGCTCTCTGCTACTTCTGAGACACCTTCATCATCAATCTTCTGATGTTTTAAATTTCTTTGTCCAACATCTCCTTTGACTGGAATTTACTTTTCCCACTGCTACTACTTTCACCTTTTACTACTATAGTTGCCTTTGTTTTTGTTGTTGTTACTGCCTCCAAGAATTTTGCTACTTTTAATCTGGCTCTTGCTCTTAATTGTTGAGCCTTTACGACCACCCTATCATCCATACCCTCTTTTCTTCTTCTGCATAAAAACTCTTCTTGAATATCTCTTAAGATATCTCCCTCTGCAACATTTTTATTTTTCTCATCACCTGCAAATTTTCTTTTAGAAAATAAATCATCAATTAATTTTCTTCCTGTAGTAACATACTCATTCAGTATACTAGTAAACATAATCAAATTTGTCAAAATAGTATCTACTCCTATTCTTTTCACATCTTCCAGCATTTCCACTCTAGTGTCTGCAATTTCAATCTCTTCTCTAAATGTTTTCAGCAAACAATTCAGCCACTCAATTTGTACTTGTTTCACATCCTCAATATGCTGCAATTTAAATTCAGCATCTTCTTCTTCTTCTTGGAAAATCTTCAGTAATTGTCTTTCATCCCCTTTATTTATCTTGGAAATCAAATCAAGTTCTTCAACCACTATATCTTCATCTTCTATCAGGATAGAATTCTAATTCTCCATCACTGTAATAGTTCCACAAGTCTGTCCTCCAATCTTCTCTTGGCTATTCAAACAAACCAACTCTTCCCTGTCACCAACAGTAACAAGTTTCTACATGACTATTTCATCTTCCTTCTACAACAGTTCTTCTACTCTCAAGACAATTCCAAATGATGGATTGTCTCCTGTATCACCTGTAACCACAATCAAATTGTCAGTGTCAAAATCACAAGACCAATGGTCTCAGTTGCTGGTCCAGTCACCAAAATTTATTTCTGTAGTTCTGAGTCTGTTTCAAGACCCAGAAAATCCCCACTTCCTTTCTTCTCAGCTTTCATTGTGCCAATCACCATGTTAGAATGATGATCCTCTACTATGTTCTTAGCCAACATAGTTTCTCTTTCATTCACTTATCTGACAAATTTCATTGGTTGTACCTATTTGCCTGCATGATTAACACATGAGTCTTCAGCACTAAAATTAAAAGGTATCAATACTTATTCCTCCTCTAACAAAACATCAGTATGTTGCTCTGAGTATCCTTTCAAATCCTCTGTTAGCACATCAATATGCTGATTTGCATCCTCCATGAGACTGTCAGCTAGTCTCTCCTTCTTTCCATCATCTGCTTCATGAATGTCCCTCTGCTTTGATTCACCAAAATGAACTTCTTCATTTTTCTAAATCATCTTCTTATCTTCTTCAGCAATTTATCCTATGCATAGGTCCTCCGCTTCTCCAATTCTCTTCTTTGAAAATCTAACCTTCTATACAATTCAACAACTTCAATTGGAGTAGATTTTGGGAACTTTACACAACCTTTTATACCTTCACTTGTTCTTGACCAATCATCAGATGGTCCTTCATCTCTTGCCTCAATACTCTCATTAGGCTCCTTTGTCTTCAATTCCTTCTGAGATCTTCCTATCTCAGCATTGATATGAACAGATTTCAGATTTAATTTCTCCTCCTCAACAAAATTTAAAGTGTGTTCATCTCCCTGTGATGTACCTGCAAACATACACAACTCTTTAGTTTTAAACATGAGAATTTAAAAACATGAGACCCCCCTATGTCTACTTATGTACAAAGTATTTTTTGTGCCTAATTCCCCTGCATCACATAGTCAACACATAAAAGAATCTAATAACATGTACATAATTCAGAAAGTCGTCTACATTGGAATGTTGCCCAGATGCAGACGTCACCTACAAGTATAGGCCCATGTTTGGAAGAAAATATGTATGTAAGGTCACTGTATAGATGATGTGTACAAAAATCCTGAAATCATAGCTCGGATGGCTAAAACTAGATCCGGGGTCTTCTTGTCTCATTCACTCGATCATTCGGGTACAAGTCTAGCCATGCAAATATATGATTTGTCGTCGAACATGGAAAGACATCGTTTTATTACCAACCAATAATGAAAGTTGTTAACAAACATGAGAGAACCACCATTAATGTCAATGTCCCTCAAGGTATTGCAGTACATTTCGTAAGGCGTGAATAGATGATTTGATGTCGAACGGCAAACAAAATATTTCGGTCAAAGTCCAGAAGTGAGGATCTTGTCGATGTTGTAACAAGCCTCATGGTAATGGAATCTGATGTTTCTAAGTGAACTTCCCGGATATTAATTTGTAGTCAACAGGAATTCACCTTATTGCAAAACTGAAGTTACCGATTTCGGAGACAAGGGTATGACTTGATATAGCAATTTTCAGGGATGATGGTCATGAAAATGAAGGTTTATGAGTATTGCAGATGGATGAGTTCTTAATCACTGGATTAATTCTCTTGAACATATCGATGAAACTGTGATGAGTTGGCAGCATTGACCCAAAACCGAAGTGAAGGTATGATGAACCATAGGTGTGAATGAACCATCAAGATGATTACCCAACCCAATCAGTCTCGGACATGGAGTGAAAGAAGTGTCATGTTCAAGAGCGACTTGCTACCAAAAAGAAACTTTGCTTGCTTTTCCCGAATTTTCCCCGGTCATTTGTCGACCAGTACCTCTTTATTTTTTAACAAGCTTGAGGAGGATAACATTTGATTGATCTATAATTCAACCCTTCAGGCGAATAAAGAATAAATTATCGCTATTTAATAATTTAATGAGTCTAGCGATGAATGAAACTCAATTCTTGCCATGATCGACAAGCCCGTCACTATTTTATGTTTTAACGAGCTTAACGACAGTGATAGCCCGGTCCTTTTTCATGTTTAGAGAGTCTAAAAAAGAGGACAAAAGAGGACTCCAAAAATTACTTTTTCATAAATTTGTCTCTTAGATCCAAAAAAGTGTAAAATGATATCTGAAAGAACCTCTTTGGTCATGTTTAACCAAGGTATTCCTTTTTCATAAATAATCCATCTCAGTTTGGAAAAGGGTTAAACTTATACTGAGTAGATATCAATTCATTTATTTTAATGAGCTCGAAATGACAAGTGCTCGCAAATATTTTCACATTATCAGAGTCTGAAAAGAGCTGAAATAAGACTCCAGGGGTTCCTTTTTTGCTGTTATAAAGCTCGAAAAAGAGATTAAAATGTGCTTCAAATTCTTTTTCATTTTTATCAAAGCTCGAAAAATAAGGAGAAAAAGTATGCTTTGTGGTCAAGTCCTTCTTGAAATAAATATGCACGACTAACCTGTTTGTCAGTTGTATTTCCTATTCAGAACAACATCAAATTGATTAAAAATACCTGTTTCATGATAAAAACATAACAAAACTATAGTCATAGCAATAAATTTAATTTGCAAGTAATTAAATGACTATATAAAGCAGTTTCACTATTAATTTTTACCATTCCATAGTTACCATTTGCATTTTGGAGCTCTGAACCTGATTTTTCCCCTGAAATTTAGTCGTTTCTGTGGATGGATTTCATCGCCATTTGATCTAGGTCGGTAGCAAAAACCTCCTCTTTCTTTCAGTATTCATTTCATTACCTTTCCTTGAAAATTTTTAGGGTTTTGAGGCCCCTAGGGTAAATTCTGCCAAAATTAAGGGTAACGCACCCCTGAATGTCGAAACCTACATTGCATAGCAGGTACAGTGAAGTGTACCTACATGTGAAATACACTGTCTCAGCCAAGGGAGTGCGTTGGGCGCAGTTGAAGTTTTTTTTTCATGCTGTGTCCAAAATTTGCCTAGTTTTTTTGCAATAAATGGTATCTAATGGATCTTATGGTTGATTTTCAGGTTTCCATCAGATTATAATGATGATTACATGGAGAGAAAGAGAACATGAAGAACAAGATATGATTGCCTTGAATGATCTGGGTACTATAAGAACTTTAAGAGATTGCAGGCTACTTAAGTACTTCAATAGATAGAACTCTAAGAGTTCCTTGTTCAAGCATGGGATCCAGTGATAGAGGATTTTCACATAAAAAATCAAGTGTTGTCCATAACAGTTGAGGATGTGTATTTTCTCACAGGTTTTTCAAGGAGAGGTTTGCCCATTTCACTCACAGGATCTACTGCTGGAGGAGAAACAGTGAGGGATTATGTTATGTAGTATTGCTATCCGAGGTAAAAACCTAGCAAAGATGGAAAAATAAACATCCGTGATGTCAGATATTTTCCTTTGAGAACCATCCTGTTCATGATCGCTAAACTAGCTGGCACCGTTACACTCCATTTAGCAAACAAATCATATATGCAGTATGCGCTAGAATGTTTAGAGCCAACATTTTTCAACTGGTCTAAGGCTATTCTATCTCAGATAAAGGAACAACTGAATAAATCAAAGGGAGGAAGGAAGACAAATTTCAGTTATGGTTCCATTCTCATTTCCTTCACCTTGGAACAAATTCCACTGATGTAGCCACAACATGTAACATTGGATATATCTAGTCCTAGAGATCCTAGAATGCAAAGATGGGTAGAACTCATGGGTCGGCATTCAGGCCAATCGACAATTGTGTTGTCAACTACATTATTCTCCTGGTTTAGGCAACAGATCGCCACCATCGATGAGTATGCATATGCAGGTATCGACTTCCGAGGAGATCCAGATATAGTTTTACCAGAAGGCGCTTAGTGGGGTGCAATAGGTAATATTGATTTGACCATGTTTTTTTATTTTTATAAGGTTTATACAAATGTTTTTTTTTTTTGATTTCTTTCCAATACTAAACTAAATGTTTAATGTGATGCAAATATCCATCACGTTCAACCAGTAGAGGAACCAGAGCGTGAAGCGAATGTGCCAGTAGAGAGGGCTGTCGGGAGAGCATTCCTTCAGGACCTTGATATGGCTGAGACTCTTGTTGAGCTCTAGTAGCACATATAGGAGTTGACCTTCGGGATTCCAGATTTTATGACTGCAGCGACACACCATTGGGGTTCCTAACCGTTGGATGTGGTTGATCCGTAGGATTACTAGATCTATAGCCTGCTATCATGAGCACCACTAGTTTACTTATGACTTTTTGCATACACTTTGAGGTCAGATGACCAACGTGTCTTGGGAACAAATTTTGTAAAAGCCTATAACTATATATCTATATGTTTTCAGAGTTTTTTCCTATGTTTAATGCGCAATCCTATTCAATTATGTGAATGTTTTCTTTACCTATGTCGCAAATGTCTGTCTAAAAATTGATTAGCTAATGAATCAGTTAAAGTGTTCAGATTTCTGGAAATGTGTTGATATTGAATGAAATTAAAATGTCTCTCCAAAAGTCAAACTCTAAGGAACAATCTAAGCAGTGTTGGATTTCTAACAGTATAAATACTAATAAGTTGTAGTACCACAAGTTGTGAGTCTAACCTGATGATTATGTGGTTAATACCAAATGAAATGGCATCAGAGAGAAGTTCAATCAACACATTATACTCAGTGATATTATTCGTCGATCTACTGATACAAATCCCTTGAAAATTCACTAACTCGTTGTTCGGAGTGAAAATAACCCACGCAACAAAGGATATATTTTGCGTACTACGACTAGCACCATCAGCATATCTAACAAATGGTTTCGAAGATTCAGTCATCTGCGATGAAATGTAAAGCGGATTACTAACGTCAAGAAAACTCTAAAAAACAAGTTAAGATAGTGAATGAAAATCAACAACATATAAACAATATAATACAAAAAATTACTACGCTCATGATTAAGCATAGTAACATTTCAGATACAACCAATTTCTAGGTTGTGCCAATGGAATCCCATCATAATCAACTAACTCATAGGCACCGTCAGCAGAGCTCTTTTGAAAATATAGGGGCCATGCCATAATGGCTCGAATTTTCATGTACCTATCTTATCAGCTTCCTGGTCATAAATAAGGACTAAGTCGCCCTCTGAGTAAATGCGAGGCTGGAAATTTTTGTCGTATTGCGCCTTTATACGTCTCTTATGTGCTTCGTTGGCCAGTTGAGCTTCACGACATGTTTCATATAGATGGATGAGGTTAAGGAGACATGCTTATTCTTCATAGGTGTCAGGTAACAAGTCTATCATTAGTTTTAACGATGATATTTCACATTGGATTGGTAAGATAGCTTCTAGACCATACACCAATTGAAAAGGAGTAAATCTAGTTGCATTTCTCACCGAGGTTCGATACGCCCACAAGGTGGAGTACATGATCAAGTGCCAGTTCCTTTTATGGACTCCTATCATTCGTTGAAGCATTCATTTAAGAATTTTGTTAATAGCCTCAACTTTTCCATTTGATTGTGGATAATGAGTAGAATTATCATGCGACAATCCTAACTTGGCTGTCAATTCAGACATCATATGGTTGCGAAAATTCTTCCCATGATCCATAACTATAGCCTATGGGACCCCGAACCATGCAATGACATGATTGAAGAAAAACAATGCAGCTGTTTGTCCTGTGTTGTTGAATGTAGGCATTGCTTTGGCCCATTTGGTAAAATAGTCGACTGCGACAATAATATAACTGTGCCCCCCGGAAGAAGGAGGGTTACAGGTCATGAAATCAATACACCATTTTGTAAATGGTCCAACAGAGACAACAGGATGCATTGGCGCTGGTGGCTTGCGGATTTTATGGTCATAAATCTAACATGCATGACAAATTCTCACTACAAGGATACAATCTCAAAAAATAGTAGGCCAAAAGTAACTGGCGCGGAGTATCTTCTATGTGGTAGCATATCCAGATAAATGTCCTCCACAAGCTCCAGCATGGCAATAATTTAATACTTTTTTGGCCTCCTCATGAGTGAGGAACCTCCTTAAAATGGTATCGACACCATGACTATAAAGTGTATTGCCGACGATCAGATAATCTTTGGCTTGGTATCGAATACATCGATGATCAGAGCGAGAGGTATTAGGTCGAAAAGTTTGGGTTTGGAGATAAATGATGAAATCTCCATACCAGGGATCAAATGATTTGATCAGAAACAAAGACTCATCTAGAATAGATGGTTTTGACGTGTTAGTGTCAGTCTTGTCATACTGCCATCGGTGACCAAACTTACTCTTTTGCATTTGCATATTAGGAGTCCCATACCATAAATTTTCATGGATTCATTGATGGGAGTGGTCTTTCATCAGTTTTCCCTCATGTAAAACTTGCTAATTATCCTCTCTATGGTCTTCAGTCATGATTTACTTTCACTCCCAATTCATATTATTAGGTCATAGGGTTGGTCTCATTAGGTTCTAGGGTCTCATCATGGTCAAATTAATGAGTCAAGTGTAAATAAATATCAACAATATCATGAGGAGGAAAAATAAACTCAGAGGCACAGTATCTGGGAAGATCAAGGAATTTTTCTATTGAGATTGATGTAATTTTCACCTCAAAACCATGTTTTGAGGTGAAAACATGGTACTTTTCTTTTATTATCATCTTTTATGTAATTTTACGTCTTCATATGTAATAATTTTAACTTCAGAAGCTGCTATTTCCACCAAGCCACCTCCCTAGATTTCACAGGTATTTTCCATAGCATTTTCAATACAAAATCATGTTCTAAGTATGTCCATCAGAAGGAGCCCAGAAAGAGCTTTCCAACGGTATATTATACTCTCAAAACTGACTCCTGGATTGAAGAATATGCCTAAGTGAACAAAGGTCCTTAATAGCCTAACTTTACCCCTTTTCTCATTTGTCCCTTAGACTTTATTTTATATAATTTTGAATTTTTTATTATAAAACCCTTTTTCTTCCGATCTGATCGCACCCCTTCTCTTCTGATCCGATCGAATCATCACAATTGCACAGTCCCGATTCACCCACCTCCGACTGACTATCTCCGATGCGATTAAGTCCCTCCGATCTGATCACATCCAGATCGTTGATATTTTCAACGATCTGATAGCCCATATGTAATCACATCGCTCGATCGCATCGTAGCTTCGCAGTGCCCCCGCGTCCATAATTCTTCCGATGCGATTGACTCTTAATGCGCTCCCATGATTGCATCTCCACCGTCGATCCGCCTTTTCGATCAGACGGTTCACAAGCCATCGCACCATTACAATCGGCATCTCCCACAGTTCAAACTCCCATTCCACTCCTCCGCCAATTTGCGATTGTGATGGGTCAAGGTCCCACCATAAACCCTTTCGCTCTTTCCAAACAAATTTTTTTTTTTCCTTTGTATTCTATTATTATAATTTCATAAATTGTTTCTTCGCAAAGTTCGAATCGCATCATACGATTCCAAGTCTTCGCCCATCCCTTAAACCGCCTCCTCATTTCCTCCGATGCAATTAATCGCCAATCGCAATCAGCATTTTCCACAGTCCTTTACTTCCTCCCGACTCCCCTTCCAATTTCGGATTGCGATTGTGATTTACTCCTCGGGTCCCACCAAAACCTTTCCGCCTTTTCGATGAAAAATGGGTTTTCATTTGTAAAAGCGCAAAGTTTATTTTAATTTGTTTTGAAATGGATTTACCCCATTACTTTTTCGGCTTATCCTTTTACCCCAATTACACTTATTCCAATCACATCGCATGTTTCATTGCCTCGTTCCAATGTGCCCACTCCTCTCCCGCTGCAATTTCCGATTGCGATTGCAATTTTCCCATGCGACTACCCCTATACACTATCACAACGCAAACTCCAATCGCATTTGCTCCATTGTGTGATACACCCCTTCGCCCCTTCCGATTGTGATTTGCGATTGCAAATTGGACCCACCATCCTTTCCTTTGCCCTCTTTCACCCAAAAAGGGGATTTGTCTTCATTACATGGAAAATTTCATTCTTATTTGTTTCAAAGGCATTTTCTTCAAAAGTTGGTTTTTCTTCAAAGACTAAAGACAAAGACAAATAGTCAAGGCCAAGAGCTAAGTATAAACACAGAGGTCATGACAACACGATAGAAAAAATAAAAAGAAGAAATGGTTCTAAATTTGTCTTTATTCTCCTCTATTCGAGTAACTGCAAATTCTCCAGATGGTCAAAATGTATTTTTTCTCCTTCTTTTCAGGGGCAGATTGTTGGTCTTTTTCCTATGTTCAGATTTCAGTTTTCAAGCTGGTGAAACAACTCCTTTTCTTGTGGACCTTCTCCCCCAAATTTCTATCTATTTAATGCAATTTCTTCATCATTTGTAAGGAGGGAATAAAGTTTGGAATAAGTTGGAAATCATTGGAGGATGCTCTGTGCTCCATTTGTAACAGTTTGGCAGGGAATTAATAAAGAAATGCAGCACTGATTTATGGGATCCCTATGGTATGGATTTTAGCATTGCTATTTCCTTTGTGTTCATATGTTAATTGTTATGTTTTCCATTCATTCATTCATATCTTTGGTTGAATGTTTTCAATATAGATAGGTAGAATCCATTGTATAATGCTCTACCTTGGGAAATCATTCAATACTTGATGTTTTCTGCTATTTGAAAAGGATCCATTTTCTATGCCCTTTTCAGCTCCTCACCAGTCTTAATCATCTTAGCATTATTTAAACCAAGTTGTTAAAATGCCTGCCTACCTTGCCCCATGAAATACCCTGTATCTCTGATTTAATTCCCCAGATTCAAACTACCCCATCTGCTCCCTAAAACCCTGAAAATTTATAAAAATATTTCCAATTATTATACCTAGCCTAAAATCAGTTTTTTGTTATACTTCATTGAATATTTTTCCCGGAGAGAGCCCTCTCCTGACCTTGTAGGGCTAGCTACAAGGCTGAGCATGGTTTGAGGTTACCCTGATTTTCCTTCCTTCAGCCTGAGGTTCAAATTAGGTGCTAACATTTCTAGCGACCATACTGGGGAATGTATTTAAAACAAATATTGATCACCCCAGTAATATCTTCCATATAAATTCCTGGACTTTGGATGATGAGTTTCAGAGTTTGCTAGGCTGAAATAGAACATTGTAAAGTAGAAATTTGACCACACTGGCTTCAAGGAGATACACAAGGGCCAACCCTGATCCAAATCCTCCCCCTGTGTTTGAAAATACTAATCTCATTCCAAGGATAATCAGAAGACAAGAAGGATCACTAAGTCCTAGACCTATTTTCAGATCCCATACCTAGCCCAGTGAGTGGTTGTTTGTAGAAGATCTCTCTTTTGATGATTATTTCGAGCTTTCTTTGTTCAGAAGTAAATCTGAAACTCCACTTGATGATAGAGTTTTAGATCCAGAATTTCCTATATATATCGAAGTTCAAATAGAAAACACATCAATTGATGATTATATTCTGAATTCCCCTCAGACATCTATCACTGTAACCAATATCCCTGATCCTTGATAATTATCAGAAACAAAATTTCCTAACCTTAATTCTTCAGCATTCCCATTAGTTTCAGAAGTCAATTCTCAGCTTTTGACTCCTCCATCAACACCTCCCTTGAATCCTAGTATCACAAACACCATTATTAATCCACCTCGACTCATGGCTGCCCGGTATTCACCCCTGGTTTTACCTCAGAATCTGAATGATATGCCTGCTGATTACCAAAGTAAAATACCTATCTTTGATGCCACTCAAAGCATCACAACCTAGCAGCATGTTGATAAGATGAATGACTTTTTTGATCTTCATGAGGTAGAGGTGGAAAATTTAACCACAAGATTGTTTGTACAAAGCTTTGGAGGTGAAGTTTGAAAATGGTTTAGAGCTTTACCAGCAGCCTCTATCCACACTTTGCAGGAGCTACATAGACAATTCTTAGACCAGTGGGAGGTAAAGAAAAACCCACTCCAAATCTTGTCTGAATATGAAAATATTAAAAGGAATGTAGGTGAAACTGTACAGGATTATTGTGTGAGATTTAATGCTATATATAATGCTATTCCAGCCAACCTAAAACCTCCCATGGGGTTAGCTTTGCTCAAATTTCCATATGGTTTCGATGCTGATATGGCGTATTAGCTACGAGAACGAGATCCTACCACACTTGAAGACATGCAGAAGATAGTTGTGAGTGTAGAAGCCAATTTGATAGCCAGAAGAGCTCAGGAAAAAGCCAAAAATAGGGTAATTGTGAAACAAGAAGCATCTCCTTCAAATAGTAAGATGGATACTTTGATCCGGATAGTGGAGAATATGGTTGACCAGCTGACTATTTCAGATAGACCTAAAGCATAAATCAGGAATCGAAATTTTATAGGACAGTAGCAGCCACAATTCCGAATTAAATAAAGATTACATAGAACGCATGACCAAGAAATGCCACAACAGCAGATCATAACTCCATTACAGCAAAATTATGTTCAAGGAATGGAAACAGATGATGATGACAATATAGTTGTTGAAGCCAATCATTTCTTCACTGCTGATGGTGCACCCATCTTTCTCATAGAAGATGAAGAATATACAACGATTACATACATTCGAAAATATGATGATTTCATATTGGCCAATGATGTAATGTTAGATGAAGAGTCGGATGATTATCAAAGAGGATACATGAATTCTTTGTCAGCACAATAGAAATAGTATTCTTTGAGGAGAAGAGATGTGCCAATCAATCCCATTCAGAAAAGAAAAGAGTTGCAATCAAAAAATGATTCTTCAAACACTCGAAGGAAAGGGAAAGAGCCTTCTGATCCTTCTCCCAGCAAGGCATCTTCATTGATTAACGTAGCAAATGAAAAGAACCAGCATAGTGTAGCAAAGGAGCAAGTAGAGAATAAATATCCTCCCATCAAAGCGGTAGAAGAAGTTCCTTCTTTTAATTTGGAAAATGAAATTGCTAAGCTGAAGGTGTCCATGCCCTTGACTGAGTTGGTGAAAAATAGTACTTATAAACATCAGGTGTCTAGAATTTTGCAAATAGACTCTATATCAGATATGGTAAATGTTGAAGATGATTATCCTGAACTCATTTTTGGTCTAGCCATAGAAGGTTAGTCTGAAGAGAGTGAAGTCCCTCCCTTATACCTGAGTCTTAGATTGCATGAGTTCATTCTACACAATACTATGTTGGACTCCATAGCCTCGCATAACTTGATGCCTAACGCCATTATGGAGAATTTGGGACTTGATATTACCTGCAAATAGCATGATTTGTATTCCTTTGACTCTGGTAGTGTCCATTGTATTGGTCTTATCAAAGACTTGGTAGTATCTTTAGATCAAATCCCAGCCAAGAATGTTTTCATGGATGTGGTTGCTGCCAATGTTCCACCACGATTTGGAATGCTTCTTTCTAGGTCTTGGAGTGCAAAACTTAAAGGGACCATTTAGCTTGATTTCTCCTATGCTACCATTCCCGTGTTCCTTCAGTTGAGAAAACTATACAGGGAGAAGAAAATGAAATACATGATTACTAGCAAAGAGAAGCCAATTAATCATCCCATTAATGCATTCCACACATATTTAGAGTCATTTGTATTATATTCAGATGGTGGTTTGAATGATGAAAATGTTCAGTTGGTAGAAGTAGATGAGATACCTGAAATTTCAGAAAATTTTAGGGAAGTCCTTAAACAGGAAAAAGATAAAGCAGCAAGCATTCCTAAGCTTCCTGCCTGCCAGCAGCAAAAAGACAGTGAACAACAGAAAAATGCAGAAATCAGTCAAGATAAAGTAGAGAAAGAAGAAAAATTTCAGCATCTAGAAGAAGAAAAAGAGGGCCTTTGGGGCATGGATTTTGACGGAGCTGTTGGTAAGGAAGGTGCTGGTATAGGAATATGGATTTGGAGCCCTATTTTCTAGCCTAAAAAATTTCCTAGTAATGTTAGAGTATGTGCTTACAAATTGGCTTTTGACTGATCTAACAATGAAGCAAAGTATGAAGCTCTGATTTCAAGATTGAAAATTTTGAAGAAGCTAAAGGCAAGGAGGATTTCTGTCTATGGAGATTTGGATTCCATAATCAAACAGGTAAAAGGAGAGTACCAAGCAAATCATCTGAGATTGAGGGCCTATAGAAACACATTCCTAGACATCTTGAGGATGTTTTCTGAGTACACTTTGACAGCAGTACCCCGAATGCAGAATCTTATTACAGACTCTCTTCCCACTACTGCAAGAAATTTGAAGATTCCAATGAATTCCAGCAACAAATTTGAAATTTATGTCAAACATCGCCCTGCTGTCCCGGATAATCTAAGGTATTAGCAAGTGTTTTGGGATGACAATGAAATCAATGCTTTCTTGTAGAGTGAAGGAAAATTCAAGGATACTCCCATAGAGGGTGATTATAATGTTGATGATCAAGAAATCGAAGAAAATAAGATGGACATATTGCAGCTG
The DNA here is from genome assembly GCA_034641835.2 of Pinus albicaulis. Taxonomy (NCBI): domain Eukaryota; kingdom Viridiplantae; phylum Streptophyta; class Pinopsida; order Pinales; family Pinaceae; genus Pinus; species Pinus albicaulis. The sequence goes on along the minus strand of CM076575.1, from coordinate 1,948,506,527 downwards.
AAAGACAATGTAATTCCTAGAGGTCTCATACCTTTAGAGGAGCTTTTTGATCAAGATGATGTTGCAAAGAAACCAAGCTTGGTGCCTACTAATAAAGGAGTTGAAGATGTTAATCTTGGAATAGATGACAAGCCTAAGCTTGTGAAGTTATCAAAGGCATTGGCCCCTGAGGTAAAGGAAAATTATGTTAAATTACTTTCTGAATTTTATGATGTATTTGCGTGAGATTATTCATATTTGAAGGTGTGTGACAAAAATATAATTCAGCATACTATTCCCATCAAGCCGGATCAGAAGCCATTTAGACAGAAGCTGAGAAGAATAAACCCGAAGCTACTGCCATCCATTGAAAAAGAGGTAAACAGATTGTATAAAGCTGGTATCATTTTCCCAATTAGATTTTCTGATTGGATTTCAAATTTGGTCCCGGTACGTAAAAAGACAGGAGAGATAAGGTTGTGTATAGATTTCTGGAATCTAAATAAAGCATCCTTAAAGGATAACTATCCACTTCCGAAGATGGACCATATTCTATAGAGAGTAGTTGGAGCATCAAGGATGTCGCTACTCGATGGCTACTCAGGCTATAATCAGATCTTGGTGCATGAAAAAGACCAACACAAAACTGCTTTCACAACACCCTGGGGAACTTTCCAGTACACCAAAATGCCATTTGGACTGAAGAACGTTGGAGCTACTTTCCAGCAAGCAATTGAAATTTCTTTTACCAATGAAAAGGATGTTTTTCTGGTTGTGTATTTGGATGATCTAACAGTGTTTTCTGGTTCTGATGATGAACATTTGCACCATTTGAGGGTTGTTTTTCAACGATGAAGAAATTTTGGGATTTCTCTCAATCCAAAGAAAAGTCTGTTTGCTATGGATGAAGGCAAGATGTTGGGGCATAAAATCTCTAAATAAGGTATCCACATTGATCCTTCAAGAGTGGAAGCAATTTAGCACATAGACCTCCCACGTAACAAAAAGGAGATTCAGGCATTCAATGGTAAGATGAACTTCCTACGCAGATTTATAACCAATTTGGCTGAACATTTAAGAGAAATGACTAATATGTTGAAGAAGGATAACACTGTCAAATGGAGTGAGGAGGCTATCAAGTATTTTAATTTGGTAAAGTTTTCTCTGTCCAATTGCCCAGTCTTTATTAGTCCTGATTACACTCAATATTTCATTATATTTTCATTTGCATTGGAGCATACTATGGTTGCGGTTTTGATGCAAAAGAGAGATTAGATTGAGCAACCCATTGCTTTTTTCAGTAGGACCATTCGAGATGCTGCTTTGCGGTATAATATCATTGAGAGATAAGCATTGGCTCTTATAAAAGAATTGAAGGATTTTAGAGTATACATTTTGCATTCACATACCATAGCATATGTTCCTAATGCAACAATGAAAGATGTCTTGACGCAAACTGATCCAGAGAGACGAAGAGGTAAGTGAATAACAGTTATGTTGGAATATGATTTGGAGATTAAACCCACAAAATTGATCAAAGGACAAGGCTTGGAAAAATTAATGGCACAATCAAACCTGCGTGCCCTGGATATAAATCTCATAACAACAATGTCAGAGGATGAGGATGAAGGTTTTCTTTTTCCAGTTTCAGACATAGTTTATGTTCTTCAGCATCTTTCACCACCTCCAGCGATGTCTAGAATTAAAGGTAGATCATTGAAACTTAAGTCTGCTAAATTATGTATTTTAAACAATGCTCTTTATTGGAAAGATCCAGGAGGTATTCTGCTTAATTTTTTGGTTGAAGATGAGGCTCAGCAGGTGATGCATGATTTTCACAAAGGTGATTGTGGTGGTCACTTGTTTTGGAAAACTACAGCTAACAAGGTGTTGAGAGCAGGATATTATTGGCCTACTTTATTTTCAGATTTGTATAAAGCAGTGACGAGCTACCATGAGTGTCAAGTTTTCCAAGGAAAAAGGAAATTGATTCCTCTTCCTTTGAAACTAGTTTCAGTAAATGCTCCCTTTCAGCAGTGGGGACTTGATTTCATAGGGGAAATCCATCCCGCATCATCAGCGCAGCATCGATGGATCTTGATAGGTATATATTACTTCACCAAGTGGATCGAGGCCATTCCAGCAAGGCAAGCCACTGATACAGTAATCATTCAATTTTTAGAATCAAATATCTTGTCTCATTTTGGTTTCCCTCACAAAATCATAAAATATAATGCAGTAGCATTTAGATCTAAGAATATGGTGGAATTCTGCGAAAAATACAATATTGTGTTGGGCCATTCGACAACATATTATCCATAAGGAAACGGCGTGGTAGACTCATCAAATAAATCTCTAATAAACATAATCAAGAAAATGATGGAAACCAATAAGAGGAACTGGCATCGAAAGCTCATCAACGCGTTATGGACAGATAGAGTCAGTAGCAATAAATCCATAGGTATGTCACCGTTTGAACTAGTTTATGGTACTGATACTATGTTTCCTACATCGCTTACAGTTCCAGTCATGAGACTATTGCAAGAGGTTGGCAGCGAAGAGGATGATAATCAGCGAAGGATCAATCAAATGATCCACCTTCAGCAAACAAGGGAGGAAGTTTCTCAAAACGCTATTCTATTGCAAGAAAAGATAAAGAAGATCCATGACCGTAAAACCAAAGAATAAAAATTTAAGTTGGAAGATGTGGTGTTGATATGGGATGCATGAAATGAGGACAAAGGGAAGCACGGTAAGTTCGACAACCTGTGGAAAGGACCATACAAGATTTCATCATACAGGGGAAAAAATTCTTTCTTGCTCACAGAGATGGATGGCCAAGATTGCCCTGGAGGACCAGTGAATGGCAGGCTTTTGAAGCACTACCACTATTGAGGATAATGGATCGAAAACTATGTCACAATAATTGTATATATTTGGTCAGATTTCAAGTACACAGTTATTGAAGTTTGGGGCCCAAGGTGAAGGCTATAAAACTTGAATGATATGTGTAAGGTTTGATAGTTTTATTTAAGTTTTCAGTCATAGTTTGAGTCAGAATCAGTTTTCATTATGTCAGTTTTCAGTATCTTGAGCATATTTTCCCAATGGATAAGGCTACTTGGTCTACAGTGTTCTTGGCACCTCCAAGGAGCTACCATCCCCATTGGATTCAATGTTACTGTCGGTCTTATCATACTGCCATCAATGATCAAACTTGCTCTTTTGCATTTGCATATTAGGAGTCCCATACCATAAATTTTCATCATTTCATTAGGTCATGGATTCATTGATGGTAGTGGTCTTTCATCATTTTTCCCTCATGTAAAACTTGTTGATTCTCCTCTCTATGGTCTTCAGTCATGATTCAATTTCACTCCCAATTAATATTATTAGGTCATAGGGTTGGTCTCATTAGGTTCTAGGGTTTAATCATGGTCAAATTAATGAGTCAAGTGTCAATAAAGATCAGAAAGATCATGAGGAGGATAAATAAACTCAGAGGCACAGTATCTAGGAAGATCAAGGAATTGTTCTATTGAACTTGATGTAATTTTCACCTCAAAACCATTTTTTGAGGTGAAAAAATGGTACTTTGATTTTATTATCATCTTTTATGTAATTTTATGTCTTCATATGTAATAAGTTGAACTTCAGAAGCTGCTATCTCCACCAAGCCACCTCCTTGCCTTTCATACGTGTTTTCCACAGCATTTTTACTAAAAAAAAATCATGTTCTAAGTATGTCCATCAGAAGGAGCCCGGAAAGAGCTTTCCAACGGTATATCATACTCTCAAAACTGACTCCTGGATTGAACAATATGCCTAAGTGAAAAAAGGTCCTCAATAGCCTAACTTTACCCATTTTCTCATTTGTCCCTTAGACTTTATTTCATATAATTTTGAAGTTTTTTATTATAAAACCCCTTTTCTTCCGATCCAATCGCACCCCTTCGCTTCCAATCTGATCACATCATCGCAATTGCACAGTCCCGATTGACCCACCTTCGACTGACTATCTCCGATGCGATTAAGTCCCTTCGATCCAATCACATCCGGACCGTTGATCTTTTCAACGATCCGATGACCCATATGTAATTTCATCGCTCGATTGCATCACAGCTTCGCAGTGTCCCCGTGCCCATAATTATTTCAATGTGATTAACTCCTGATGCGCTCCCCCGATTGCATCTCCACCATCGATCTGCCTTTCCGAGCAGATGGCTCACAAGCCATCACACCATTTCAATCGACATCTCCCACAGCTCAAACTCCCATTCCACTCCTCCGCCGATTCACGATTACGATGGGCCAGGGTCCCACCATAAACCCTTCCACCTTTTCCAAACAAAAATGGTTTTTTCCTTTGTATTCAGTTATTATAATTTCATAAGTTGTTTCTTCTCAAAGTTTGAATCGCATCAAACGATTCCAAGTCTTCGCCCATCCCTTAAACCACCTCCTCATTTCCTCCGACGCGATTAATCACCAATCGCAATTGGTATTTTCCATATTCCTTTGCTTCTAGCCCACTCCCCTTCTGATTCCCGATTGCGATTGTGATCTACTCCCCCGGTCCGACCAAAACCTTTCCGCCTTTTCGATGAAAAATGGGTTTTCCTTTGTAAAAGCACAAAGTTTATTTTAATTTTTTTTTAAAGGTATTTACCCCATTACTCCTCCGGCTTATCCTTTTACCCCTATTACACTTATTCCAATCGCATCGCAACTTTCATTGCCTCGTTCCAATGCGCCCGCTACGATTTCCGATTGCAATTGTGATTATCCCATGTGACTCCCCATATACACTATCGCATCACAAACTCCAATTGCATTCACTCCATTGTGTGATACACCCCTTCCCCACCTTCTGATTGCGATTTGCGATAGAGATTTGCAATCGAAAATTGAGACCCACCATCCTTTCCTTTGCCCTCTTTCACCCAAAAAGGGGATTTTTCTTGATTAAATGGAAATTTTCATTCTTAGTGGTTTCAAAGGCATTTTCTTCAAAAGTTTGTTTTTCTTCAAAGACTAAAGACAGAGATAAATAGTCAAGGCCGAGAGCTAAGTATAAACACAGAGATCATGACAGCATGATAGCAACGATAAAAATGGGAAATGGTTCTAAATTTGTCTTTCTTCTCCTCTATTCGAGTAACTGCAAATTCTCTAGATGGTCAAAATGTATTGTTTCTCCTTCTTTTCAGGGGAAAATTGTTGGTATTTTTCCTATGTTCATATTTCAGTTTTCGAGCTGGTGAAACAGCTCCTTTTTCTGTGGACCTTCTCCCCTCAATTTCTATCTATTTAATGCAATTTCATCATCATTTGTAAGGAGGGAATAAAGCGTGGAATAAGTTGGAAATCATTGGAGGACGCTTTGCGCTCCATTTGTAATAGTTTGGCAGGGAATTAATAAAGAAATGTAGCACTGATTTATGGGATCCCTATGGTATGGATTTTAGCACTGTTATTTCCTTTGTGTTAATCTGTTAATTGTTATGTTTTCCATTCATTAATTCATATCTCTGGTTGAATGTTTTCAAGATATATTGGTAGAATCCATTGTATAATGCTCTACCTTGGGAAATCATTCAATACTTGATGTTTTCTGTTGTTTGAAAAGGGTCCATTTTCTATGCCCTTTTCAGCTCCTCACTAGTCTTAATCATCTCAGCATTATTTAAGCCAATTTTTTAAAATCCATACCTACTTTGCCCCATGAAATACCTTGTATCTATGATTTAATTCCCCGGATTAAAACTACCCCATCTGCTCCCTACAACCCTGAAAATTTATAAAAACATTTCCAATTATTATACCTAGCCTAAAATCAATTTGCTATTATACTTCATTGAATATTTTTCCTAGAGAGAGCCCTCTCCTGACCTTGTAGGGCTAGATACAAGGATGAGCGTTGTTTGAGGTTACCCTGATTTTCCTTCCTTTAGCCTGAGGTTCAAATTAGGTGCTAACACGACGTAGTTGCAGTACTATCATAGGGAAGGTCACAAAGAAGCTCAGCCAAAACTAAAGGCTTCTTTGACTTGGATTTGATGAATTCCAATTCAAATTCCTGCAAAATGATGATCCATTTTGAATATTTTCCCCCCAGCAATTGACGTGATAAGATGTAAGTCATGGGGTTGCAATCTGAAACTAATTTTTTTTTTTTCGGAGCAGGATATAATGGAAAAATATTTGGATAGCTTGAACAGCTGCCAAGGCAAGATTTTCCATGTATGATTACTTAACTTCCATATCATTGAGATTACGACTCAAATAATAGATCAGATGTTCAATTCCATCTTCTACTTGGACCAAAACCATAGCGATGGTTGTTTTAGCCGTGGCGATATATAGGAAATAATCATTTGAATAATTTGGAGGATACATGAATGACGCTCAGACAAGATGGTTCTTGACAACATCAAAAGAAGCTTGCACAACTTGGTCCCAATGGAAGGGTACCCCCTTTTTCAATAATCGAGTAAATCCTTAAGCCATTTCGGCGTAGTTTGGAATGAACCTTCTCAGGAAGTTAGCCTTTCCTTGAAGTTTTTGTATCTGAAGTAGGTTAGATGGTGCAAAAAAATCAATAATGGCTTGTACCTTCAGTGGGTCTATTCAAATTCCTTCTTTTGAGACTATGAATCCAAGCAATCGACCAGAACCAACAAAAAACACACATTTGTGTAGATTGAGGTGTATCTTGTAGTGTCGGCATCGTAATAAAATGGCTCTTAAATTTCAGAGAGCAATGGATTATTGCATCAAGAATTCGAAAAGAAATTTTGAGTGGATGGGTGATATAGTTCACTGAGATTATTCTCTTCATAATCAGGAAGATGGGAACGATGATGATATTATTCCCATGGTTCTCCTTCTACCATCATAGCTTCCAAAATATTTTCATCTGTCAAAAATTTTGAGGAAAATGGATTAGATGGAGTGCCAAAATCTAATGAACGATCAACCTAAACACTCGGCGACACTAATTTCAGATTTTCCGCCCAAGCCGAATAGATTGATTGCTATTGTAGCTCAATATGGCTTAGTGGTAAAACATCATCCAACGTAGAAGTATCAAAATCACCCATACTCTTCCTTAATCCAGATAGAGTGGAAGAGATCATGTAGGAGGTCTCTATGCTTGCAATTTCTAATGACGTCGTGGGCGGCGGTAATGCAAAGGTTCCCATAAGAGTGGAATCCTTTAAGCGGCCTACACCAATGTTCTAGATTTCTAGTTGGGGTAAGTGAATATATGGAACGCTTCCAGTTACCTGTGAAGCGGAGGCAAAAAAGGATATTTGATTAATGAATGTAATAGTACCTTTATGAGGAAAGGATACCATTCTAAAATATGTAGAAACAGTTGCAGTCATCACATATACCCATGGTCTTCCGAGTAAAATATTATAGTCAAGGGGTCTGTCAACAACATCAATTACAATACTTACTGTTTTGCCCACTAATTCAACTTGCAAGTTATTGATAATACCACAAGGTTTGTATGTTCTTCCATCAAAATCCTTCAACGTCATTAATGATTGTGATAATCACGACGATCCAAGTGACTTCCAACAATTTAGAGACATAATGCACATAGATGCTCCCTCATCAATAATAGTACGATGAACATGGTGATTGAGAACATTTACTTGGATGGAGAATGCCAATTCTGCTGGTAGCTGTGGCACATAGCCCATATGATTAAAGACGACAAGATTAGAATCAGTCGGATCAATTCCACCAATGGCTGACAATAAAGCCTGCTTCCGGGAGGGACAATTTTGTAATACCTCAAGAGCAGACATAGCTGAAGGGGATTGAGCCAAATATTAAACTATATTATAATTTTGTGCAGCTCTTGCTCGAGGATTATATGTCGATTTATGAATTACTCCCTTTGGTGGCTTAATCATCATTTCAGGAATAACATGAGGTTCTACTGATTCAGTAGATGGATTTGTTGTCGAGGTAGTAGGTTGATAAGTAGCTGGACTACCATAGTATTTATTCCGCGTCAACACCAAAATATCTTGTGAAGGTTTTGTACTAGATAACATTAACACTTGGGAACTAGGAGCTGGATCCATAGCAACCAAATTTGTGTCTATATTTGGAAATGGGTTTGTTAACACAGTTGATGCATTAGAATTCTTGATGATTTTTGAGACTTCTTGATGATTTTTGAGACTTCAGCACGGTGAGGAAATTCCCTAACCAAATTTTCCTTGTTACAGATTATGCATGGATAACGAGGTTTCTATGGTCCTAACGGTTGATCAGATGATCATTCCCGTGGGTTAGAAGTTTTCTTTTTCTTTGATTTCTCCTTTTTCTTACTTCCTGGTTGCTTATCACTTTTGCCTTTGTCAAATGAGATGGCGTTGATTTCGAAAGTAGAAGCAGGATCAGATGCAGTAGTGTTGTGTGTATTTACAGTGCCTACCATCATGTCTCTAGCATGAGAGTCCTTTATTTGAGGAGGAACATTAAAATTAGATTGCAGTGCATTTGGTATTTTCTCATAGAGTGTTTCAGACTAAGTATAAATCAAGTCTAAATACTGGGCACAAGTGATAACTTTCTCTTCTATGATGACGCATCCTTTAGCCAAATCCTCTATTATAGATGGTAACAAGGATTTGATGAACCATTCAGCAAGGAGCTGATCAGGAACAAATGTCTTAACCATTTGGTGACGACGACACCACTCATGAATATGATCTGAAATGTGAGTAGCATTACTCTATTTGAAGTTGGTCAAGTGTTCCATTCCGGTTTCGTATCTAATCGGTAACTGGAAATGGGTCAAGAAGACACTAGTCAAAGTAGTGAAATTGTCGAATGAAGCTCTAGGTAATTCAATGTACCATTTAGCTGCCGGACCTATGAGCGTTCTCTAAAAAAGACGTAATCGAACAGAATCATAATTTAGGGAGTTAGATGAACACCATAGATGATAAGTCATAACATGAGTTGATGGGTCTTCTCTAGGGTTTCCATTGAATTTAGTAATGTTGGAGGGTAATTTATGTGGTATCACCGGCCACCAAGGAGAATAATTGATAGGATCATTAGGTAACTGGTTTAAATCTGGTAATTCCAAGGTTTCAACAAAAGACAATTGTCTATTAAGGTCAGGTTGAGCATAACTAGGATAAGATGGAATTTCTTGGGCAGCAGGTCTTTGAGCACCGGCATATGGGATTTGTTGCTGGTAACCTAGATAGGAGTTGTTTTGCATGGAAAACACTTGAGAGTTATGTTGACCAAAACCTGGATATGGTACTTGTTGATATGAAGTTTGAGAAATTTGCGCCTGTGGCTGCCAAGGGGTTTGTCCACCAAGATTATAACCCAAATTAGTATAAGTTGGATTCGGTTGATATGTATAACCAGATTGTGTTTGTGACATCCCATAAAATGGTGGAACAGATTTTGAATAAATGATCCCTGATACAGGTTGTTGTAAATTAACCAAAGGATTTTGAGTCTGTGGACCCAATATTTGATGATATTGAGTTGAATAAATCGCCTAATAAGGTTGATGTACAAGACTTTGATTCTGCAATAGGGGTATAGATGTATTAAAAAGTGGTATTGAAGTGGGTGTTATAGGTTGAATTGTTTGATACGATTGGACAATCGTTTGTGGTTGGATAGGCAGAGTGGGCTGCCATTGACAAACATGCATGTAAACACTATTTTGACAAAAATTTGACTGAGTACTATCATATTGGGTGACCATAGGTTGGCCCCCAGCATAAGAAGGATAATAAGATGGAAAATATTGTTCTCCAAATGTTGGGAGTCCAGTTGATATGGTACTTAAAGGAATTAACCCATAAGGACTGACTTGCTATTTCCCTAATGATGGATTTAATGAATCAATTCATTCATTACTAACTATAGGACTACCAGTTAAAACACCAGATGATGACATTGGCAAAGACCATGAACGTGAAGGTGCACCAGAGAAAGTGCCAGATAGTGATTTGTAACCTGTTGGGACCGAAGGGCCACCATGCAAATATGACTCTGGTGATGTTGTGAACATCGATGAAGTAGTGAGGGTAGGAGATGACGTAATTGGAACAACATAGCCAACCGAATATGTTGGTTCATACATGGTTGTTTGACCAAATTTATACAGTCTGAAATCGACGGGTGATCAAATGGAAATAGGATCAACAAAAGTAGATGGAAACGATTGAGGAAATGATTGGTATAGGTAAGGGTCTCCCCCAAAGTGGGTTTGACTTAAAGGTGTATCAGGTTGAGGGATTTCTTCAATTGTGATTAAACTAGGAGGAAGAACTTCACATTTAGGCCCAAAATATATTTCAGACAGTTGACTGTGTGAAATAGGAGTTTCATTGGGTACAAAACTTTGTGGAATGACCAAGGTAGGAAAAATTTTTGGTTGTTTAGATTCAGGATTCATAGATTCTGGCAAAGAAGAGACGGGATCTGGATCAATGTGAGTTTGAAAAACTTTGGGTCTAGGAGGTATGGTCTCAACGATTGAATGGATCGTGATCACAGGTAGCTGTAAAGACTCCGTTTCGACAACAGTAGATGAACCGGGATGTGTGGAAACAATTTGAGCTAACTCTAGTTTAGATGATGATGTTTTGCCAGAGGTACAAATTGTACTTGATTTGGAAGATCGTGATCACCTTCGCCTACCAGAAATAACTTCCGGCAGTAAAGGTGGTTTTAAAGCTAATCTATGCGAATGACGAGGGGTAGGATTGTTTTCTTCCAAGATTACTGATTTATTTTATCCAAAACCAAATAAACAAAAAGAGGGTAATGCTAGGCAAAAGGATTTACTAGGAAACTGTGAACTGCACAATACCTCTCGGCGAACCAAGAAGTATAGGAAGGTAATCTCCCTGAATGTTGTGTTCAGTGTATCAAAATTTCAAGGTGGCCGACTTGGTTCACTATGGATGGATAGCACCTAAAATTTGTCCTCCAAAATATACCCGAAGGTGCATGGAGGCCCAAAACCGTATTAGCGCTATCTGATGTGAAACCGCACAGTGAGAGGACCCCTTTATACTTATCGTATTGTAGCACCGCCCGATATACCCAAAAGTACATGTATGAGCTATGATATACTTACATACGTGGAGTGAGGTATCACACTCGGAATGTATCACAGACAAGATAATGACAGCTGCTATTTTTTATGACGCCGGAACACATCTCTAGCCTGGACCTCTAAATGTTATTGTTAATTTTCCAAAGCGTTGTTAAGTAAATTAAGATTTATTTTATGTTTATCTTGCTTAACAGTTTGCCTTTCAGGTTCACCACGATGATGCATATAGAATTCCTAAAATGCAAGCTAATAATGATTAACAAACTTTCACTTTTAGATTTTTCAATGAAAGACCTAGCTACTAAGGGAAGAGAGCAAATAATTTGAGAGAAAAAAAATCAATGAACAAAACAAATCAATCAATCTCAAACTAAATGCATATTTCCTAATGTTCCTTTTGTAAAAATAACACAATCCTACATGCAAATGCAAGATTTTATTTTTAGTTTCCTTAATGTTATGAATGCAAAAAAGAAACTAGGCACACTAGATCAATAATTGAAATGCTTTTTACTTTCGAGAAACCAATAATACAAACAACGATTTCTCTTTTGAAGGAAAAATGAGGACTTCAACAACAATTTCTCCTATCAAGGAAATGAATATTTTACGACAATTTCCTATTTCGAAAGCAAATGATTCTTAATGCGACCATAAAAAATAATTTTAAATCAACTTGTCAATGACAATGAAAAACTTTTTTTGAAAACAACATTGAACAAATTTTCAGCCAAAGGAGAAGAAATATATAGAGTTCCTGGTCAATAGAGAATTAAAATTTTCAGAAAAGTTTAGTAAACATAACTGAAGCAAAGTAAAAAGTCATATTCAATGGGATTTGTTCCTTTAAGGAGCCAACGCAATCTCCAAAGGGAGACAGTGCTCTACAACACAGGCTGACAAGGGAGACAGTGCTCTGCAAAGCACTGTGCCCTAACCAAGGGTGCATTGAGCACAATAAACAAAGAAAAAGCTACCTTTTGGCTCACTAACTTTGCAAATTAAGGTATGAAAAAGTATAATATGTATGTGAAATAGCTACTGGGTGGATTTAGAAAGCAGATCAGAGACTAAAACACCAAGAAACAAGAGAGGTTCTCCCCAGTGGAGTCGCCAGTTTGTTGGGCCATAATTGTAATCTACGGATAAACTATGCTTCCCTAGACCGGTGTCTAGTCTAGAAAAATAGGTGAAAGACTGCACTACCCTTTTTCCTAACTCAGAACAGATACACAGAGAGGATTGGATACTTACTTGTTTCAGTTTCTTCCACTACAGCCTCAACTTCAAGCGGTTTCAAATAGTTGAATGCTTCCTGCGAGAAAGAGCACTGAAACAACATAATATGCAATAATATAGATATCTATTCAAGTTATTTAGCCAAATCAGTTAAGCATAAACTACATTCATCAACCAAGATTTTACAACATAGAAGGAGAGGTTACAACCTAGTGACTGATTCATCGTGACCTTCCAGCAAAGTTCCCAAGTCTCATCACAGCATAAGTCTCTCTAGCAGCAGCTCCACAAACTAAACTCTCTATTGAAAATTCTCCAACATTTCCCTACTCAAATTCTTCCTTCCAAACACTTAGATTTGTGTTCAATTTATAGATGAACTATAGGTTGTTTTGTAATCAATTACATTCCAAAAATAGGCAAGACATGTTTCCATTCATGTAGATGTCAAATGGACACCTGGATCCGAAGCTTGACACATGTGAACCCTTCTAGAAGACATTGGCCAAGTGGAGATTCCAGAACAATGAGAATTTCGCTCTCAATTTGACCAACACACCTTTGAATGTAAGGAAGTGCTTTGAAGAGTAGCCTTAAATGGGACTACTTGCATATGCAATGCACTTAAGCCCCATAGAGCCTGTGTTGGTGAGCTCCCACATGTTTAATAATAAGCTTCAAACCATGGAAAAGCCTTGCTTGATGAAATTCTTGTTCGATTCATGAATGTTTCCTGTCTTAGGACATATAGTGACTGAGATGATAGGGAATGACATACCCTTTGATCATCGGTCCTGGAGATGATGCTCGTTTAACCAGGTCATTGGGAATGGTGCTCAAATTGACCTATAACAGGGAGAGAGCTCAAATATTTCTCATCATGGGATTGGTCAACCAATGAATCTACCACAAGCCCCACAAGCTTCACAATGCTCCATTATGCCTACCTTCTTGGTTGTGGAGAATGAAGGACCACAAGAGCAAGCTTCCCTTGAATATTAATTATGGAGTATGATTCTCAGAGTTAGAGATTCAAGGATCACTTGAGCTTCCAATATTTTTGTCACCTCAAGGACAGAAGAAGACTAGGGTAGCAGTATAGAGATGGTGTTTTCTTTCATGGTAGACACCATACTATGAGCAGATTATTTTTTCCCAAGTTTGATGGATCATCCTCCAGTTCTGCCAAGGCATGGGTAGAGAAGCTTGATATCTACTTCTAGTTGAACAAGGTCCTTGAAATTGAAGCCATCAAGATTGCAGCGCTGCACATTGAGGGAGAAGCACACAATTGGTGGTTCCATGGGTTGTCTACATTGGGACATATCAATGTGACTACCTACTCCGAGTTTACTAAAATACTGGTGGAGAGGTTTGATAGGAAGGATCCTGAAGCACCCTTCATAAGCCTTGTGAAGCTGAAGTAGTTAGGAGATGTAGAGACTTATATCTCTGAGTTTTTGAGATTATCAGTCATGGTCCCTGATCTATCTATAGCCAAGAGGGTCTACATGTTCATTTATGGCCTAGAGGAACCTTTGCATGGGTTGGTTAAATCTACCAAGCCCATCACTTTGCATGATGCCATCGAGAGGGCTAGAGATCTCCAAGATGCCTTGCCAAAAGCAAAGGCAACTTTCCAAATCAAGGCCCCTAACTTCTCTAAGGGGTAGGAAGGAAAAGCTGCTCCTCCCAAGGAGATCTCTTTGAAGAAACCTCTTGATATTTATCTCAGGAGGGAAATGAGGAAGAAGAAGTTGTACTTCACCTACCAAGAGTCATGGGCACTAGGACATAGGTGTGCTGCTCGAAAGGCACACTACATAGAAGTATTCTCAGATTTTGAGGAGGAAGATGAAGATGATGAACCCATGAGGGGTCACAGCGCTGATGATGATGATGAGGGAGATCAAACACCATCCAGAGATGGGAAGGGAGCCTTTGCACCAACAAGTGGGACTCTTGCCTCTTTGAGGGGAGTGCCTATGTACTTGACCTTAAGAGTACAAGGTTCAGTCATGAATCAGAGAGTATCTGTCCTGATTGACAGTGGGGCAACCTACAACTTTATTAATGCTCATCTTGTGCAAAGGAGAGGGATCCCCACTGATAATTTTGAGGGGTTTTCTATTTTCGTCCTAGGGGATAGGACCATGCAATGCATGTACTATGTTCCATCACTATATATCACTATGGGATCCTACAATTTGGTGGATCACTTCTTTGTAGTTGACATACCAGACACCATCATCTTGGTTGTCCAATGGTTGATTACGTTAGGGAATGTTACCACTGATTGGAAAGCTTTGAAAATGGAGTGGGTGGACTTGAAGAGTGGGAGACTTGAAGAGTGGGAGACCAAAAATTATTCAAGGCATGAAAAATTATCCTTCACCTAATGTTTTCACACAAAAAATAGAGATGAATTTGCGCAGTGGAAGTAGTGATCTCATAGTTCCTTCTCTCATTTTTATGAGGATGTTGCAAGGGACATTCTTATCTCATGGAAAGCCACTTGGAATGCCATCAGATTCAGATCTTGTGGGGAAGGCTCCACAAAGTTCTACTCCAAATCTAGATCCAGGAAATATTGGAGCAATAAGAGACCAAGTTACAGTGATGGGAGGCTTGGGACAGCCCAAGAATGAGGAGGGTTTTCTTCCTGCATCACTTTCACCCACTCACTTTCCTAAATATGTGTTGTGGGAGGAGAATAAGGGGAGGATCAGCCTTCCAACAAACCATTTTGGCATGTGTGATGTCAAAAGGGAAATCAGCAACAAGACAAGCACTTCCATGGATGTATCAGTAGCATTGTCATTGTTGAGCAGTGCGGATATTTATTGGAAATCTCAACTGCTTGTAGAGTATTCCAAAGATCTCCACATAGGTATGATACTAGATGGCATGCATCAAGAAGAGGGCTACTTATTCCAAGGAGGATTCATCTATTATCATGGTAAGGTCTTCTTTGGTAGAGCCTCCAAGCTCAAGCAGAAGATCCTACAAGGAGCATATGAGGAATTCTTCCTTAGCCATATGTACCAAATGAAGATCTACTCCCTGATCATGAAGAGTTTTGATTGGGAAGGCATGAGAGAGGAATTACATCAAAAATTTCAAGAGTGAAATAGCCATGAAGGATTGGGGTAGCCAATGGACTCTTTGCAAGAGTCATCTGAGCCAGCTCTTCCTTTGCTTGAGAGGAAGGGAATGTTCATGCACAACTCCATGTGTGTGAAAGAATATGATGGTAAAGGATTTGATCATGATAAGCAAGTTGTATTTTCTGATCTATCACATTCCTTTGCCATGTTTTTGCAGGGAAATACTCCAAAAGGGAGTGATAGATCATGTGGATCTCATAGTTTGTTGGAGGCCAATGGAAATTCTGAACTTGGCCACTCCCTTGATGTGCAAAGGGAGATTCGCTTTCATGATGGGTGCTTCCGAAAGGCACCAAACTTATGTAATAGCTTCAGCCATGTTAAGGTGACTCATGCAGAAAAAGTGTGGTGGGAACCACACCTGGATCTAATGAAGACAAGAGGTGCACTGCGTTGGCATCACATGTGGGATTTTGACCCACCTCCTCAAGTGTAGATTTCAGTTTGCATCTATGTAGTATTTCTTCCATACTTCGATGATATAGTTGTATTTTTTATGGGGTTGTATGGACAAAGGATGGGTAGTGTATATGTACCACATGGTTTGAAACTTCTACCTGTATTTCATGATACATGTTTTAGATGTAGCATTGCTCCAAACAAGTTTATTTCTGTTGAGTTTTTCACTCCTGAAGGGATGGACTATGCACATATTATGTTGGCCTTGGAGGAACATTACATGATGTATTAGCTTGTTGAGCACTTGGCCTATGATGAGGACTTGATCCTTGATGATGCCCTCAATGGAGGAGGAGAAGTACTATAGCTCTTACCCTATCAGTTTCTTGAGGACAAGCAACATTTTGGAGGGGAGTACTGTAATATTCCTACTTAGCCTAAGCTAAGAGGAATATTCATTTTTATTTTATTTTTTGTTGCATGAATAAATGAATAAAGGAGGACATGTAAAACTCCTAAAAATAGCAAATAAATCAATGCCCATGTGAACACAGATAAATCAGGGCCATGTAAATAATCACTTGTAGGTGTGAAAGGGGTTTGATTTGTGAGACTGGGTCAACCTTGACCAAATCTACAACACTGTCTAGGTTCAATGCATCTCCTAAAGGGACAACACAGTTTTAGAAGGAGGCCCCTCGTGTGAAAAGAGCTAACTAATCAAGGTGGTTTAGGGTTTGCAAAGCATCTCATCTTATAAAGGGAAAGGGAAGGCATTAAGAGAAGGTTGTTGATTGATCATATTTCTGAGTATTTTGTCTGCTTAGACAAATACTATTCTCTACTGTTTAGTGGAGGATTGTGATTGGAGTTCCTATGCAGGAATTTCACCTCTTTCTTTGAGGATTATTGAAGGAGTATTTGCTGAATTGATCCACTATCAGGCTTAAGGCCACGTTCTACTTACAATTGCAGTGCTGATCCATTGAGGTTTTTGCTGCTCTTACAAATTACAGCAAGTGGGATTCTAGATCTGCAGAGATCTAGCTTGTTTTGGGAGCCTCTTCTCATGGAGTGTGTTTTTTAACCTTCTGGAAGAGTGCCTCTCCTATTTATACTTCAGATTTGTAACTTGGAAATGGCCATCCATGTAATTTTGAGCTACAGTGTTGTTTCTATTGATGGACTGCGTTATTTTGATATGAGGTTCTTTATAGTGTTTTGATTCCAGTTTTGATTAGAGATCTCTGGTGCTAGGATTTGCCTTTCACTTTGGTGATCCATAGATTAGCTTACTAATCCATGTTCTGTTTAGATTTGATATTTTTTAATGTAATTTTATGTTTAGAAATTATTGTATAATTTTACATATCTGCAACTTGTATCTTAGATCTACTCTTATTTATGCATGATTTGGTCAAAACCCCAAGGGGATCTTGTAAAGAAAACTATCTAGCTTCCAGATCTGAAATAGATCTGACTTTTTATCCACAAATATTTTCTATATCTAAGTTGTAATATGTAGCTACTACAGCTCCTGAAAATAACGTTGTTGAGCCATTTCTGTTGATATATACATGTTGTAGCTCTCTTTTCTGAAGGAATCTTGCTCTCTTGTCTCATGTAATCTACTGTATATTGAAAGAGCTTCACTCTAGTTCTATTTTTCTACTGTAAATTCATTTATTAATCATATTTTTTGGCCTCCTGCTCATATGGTCCAAGACTGCGTTATTCTTGAAGCAGTTTTTTGTGCATAGTTGCAGCCCCTCTTGTAGGGTGATTACCAACTAGAATAGGTTGTGGGAGACCTATTTACCACACCTATTTTGATTTATTTTTGCTCCCATTTTGGATTTAGACTCTAGATCTACTGATCTAAGGGATCCAAGGGCTGCAAACTCATTTCTGTACATCAATATCCCAAGGAGTGCGTTATTTTTCTAAGCTTGTTGTGCAATCCCAATTTGGGAACATTACAAATAATGCTATTGACTTGGCCAAACTTGAATTTTTCCACACATTTTAGACCCTGTTCACACATGTGGATGATTGATATGGTTATTACATGATCCCTTTTCACATTATGAGGGATTTTATTCCTACTTAAGAAACTTATGAGCTCCCTTTCTCATTTATTCATCTAACTAGATATTACAAGAAAAATTAATATTCATATTAGTTGCATTCTAATTTAGGAATATTGTAGTCATCCCCTCCCAAATTTTTCTTTTCCTCAAGCAACTTCAAGGGTGCTGCAAAATCCCCCCTCCTCCTCTTGTGGCCTCCTCATCCAACAGTCTCAACCATTGCTTCAGATTTTCTGTAATAATTATGTCTCCCAATGGTTACTCCCAAATGTGCAAGTTGGCCTTTGGTGAATAAACCAAATGGCTCTCATAATGAAAAAATGGAAGGTCTATGTGGAAACCTTCTTGCTTATCAATGGCCTCCTCAAGATATAAGTGATGAAAATCATGGGGAATTCCATCATCAATGAAGGACCCCCATCTCCATGTTATCATCCAAATGAAATGAATCACCTCCTAGTTCGGCAATTCATAGGAAATCTCCTCCCAAATTCTCATGATAGGTATGTCCCAAGTGCTCCAAATAATCATATGGCCTACCTCATAAAGAAAAAAATTATCTACTATGGTAGCCATATCTTTTCCAATGCTCCCCTTGGAACATGTAGTGCAAAAAGTGTGGGAAATTCCTTCCCCAAAGTACACATCCAACCAATGTGTTGCTCCTCCAATCATGTTCCCCACAAAGATAAGAAAATCTTTAGCATATGGAATCATAATTGAAATCATGCTAGCTGCCATATGAAATAAAGGAGAGGGATAATGGTCCCTCATGTGCAACCAGTGCATTTTTACTCCCAACTGCCATAGAATATGATATGACAAACATTTTCCCAACACTTGTTTGTTGCCCCATCCTTCTTGCATGCTTGGAGCAGGTGTAAGATAGTTGGTGTTAATGAATCACACCATGAAGAGTACATCATATCTCCAAGATCTTCCAAGGAATGACCAACATCTCCATTGTTCATGGCCCAAAGTGGCTCATGAAGCCCATAAGAAAAAGTGCCCTCTCTTGGAGCAAAGCCCTGCATATGAGTGTTAAGAAAATACAAGCATATAGTAGATACATCATGATGTTTAAAAATACAAGTCTCACTATACACTTGATTCAAGTTAGTGATGTAACTCATGGATGAGCTCCCTCTCACACCTAATGAATAATGAGGTGATGATGATAACTCTTCCCAAGAGCTATGTTCCTCCTCAACCAGAAAATGATCTATGCACTTCTTCATATGAGAGTGCATCTCCTCTTTGAAGTTCTCCCACATGAATCCATCTAAGATAGTATGGTATGCTCTAATGAAACCAATGGGTTTGGAAAGCAGGATCTGATAGGCTGCATTAAGTAGTTTACACTTGAGCTTGGAGTCTTTAGTTAAATAGATCTTATCATAGAAATAAATGACTCCATCAAATACTTTATACCACCCATTCATCACTTTCCCATCAAGAAATTTACATGTGAAGAGGTCCTTGGAATATTCCATCGAAATTTGGGACTTCCAATAGGGATCTAGGCTCCACAACAATGACAACACTGTAAAAATCTGAAATGCAGCCCCTGTCATAATATGGCTCTCCTCTTTGACATGCTTGATGCCAAAGTCACATGTTGGAGTACTATCAACTTTCTTTTGTTGCATCTCTTGTAGCTGATCTTGCTCAAGACAATATTGAAGTAGATGGAAGTCAACCTCTTCTTGAAAATTTTTTTCCTTCCAAAACTTCCTTAAGTTGGCCCATGCATGCAAGAGTGTTAATATCCTCTTGTCATGTTTAGAAATATCTTTTGCGGGTGAGAATATCATTGCTTGTCCCAAATATATGGAGTGGCCATGTCACATCATGTTCATGCCATCATAGATTTCTAAATCCTCCTTTTTCAGCACAAATAGATGAGTGGGAGATATCAATGTCCATTTTAGAAAAATGCTTATCTCTCCTTTGAATCCATGAAATATTCTCTGCGTTATGCTAGATTCTCCCAAAGCTCCTTCCTTAGCCAAGTATGTAAATCTTGCCCATAGTTGAGAGAACACTTTAGTTTTCCTCCAATCAGGAGGTCTCCCTGGTGGAATGCCCCCATGTAAAGAGACATCAAGGCATAGAGCAGGATGTGTATGTCTGTGGATAGATTTTTCCTTGCCTTCCTTGCATATATCCTCTTTCCTTATTTGTGTATCAACTTTTTGAAATAAATAGGGTTGTATTATCCTCATCATGTGATGCTTTCCCTCCTCTTTTCCTTCTTCTATCTTCAAGGTCTCACCAGTTGATAATGATGGCACATGCTGCATATAGATTGTGCCATGATCTCTATATGTGAGATTCTTTGGAACTCCTTACAAGAGTACAAGAGTTTCTTTCCTTGGAGAAAGTGCTCCATCTTCCTCTTCATGAGGTCCTAGATGTGCTCTTGTCATGACTGCATTAGCCTTCTCTTTCTCCTCTTCAATAGTTGAAAATTCCTCATCATCAACAAGAGACCTCAGATCATGGTCTTCTTTTGAAGGAAGGATCTCCATGTCTTCCTCTTGAGAAGAAATCTCTTCATGAAATGGGGACTTTGCCCTTGGAAAAATATCATACAAAATTTCATCCCCTTCCATGGTTCTCCAAAATGGAGCTGAGTTTACGGACCCTTTCGACCCATGAAAAATTTTTGTTTGATTCGGTTTGATATGTTCCATAGAAGATTCTTCATAGGATTTTTCATCAAAACTTTTCGCTATTCTTCGAATGAGATTTTCATAAGTATATTTATTTCCATTCTTTAAGGAAAATGATTCAAACAACCACCAAGCATAAGCCTTACCCTCAAGATGCAGTGCTGCTACTTTGATGGCTTCCTTTTCTGAAACTTGATGCTATTGCACATAGGTGTCTAGCTCCTTCACCCAAGCCCTAGCTGGACATTCAGGTGATCCATCAAAAGTAGATAGTGTAATATCCCAAAATCGGGAAATTCCACACTGTTGGAAATATCTTAAGATATTCCAAATGTGGATATTCGGAAATACATGGACATACCAATGGAGTAGCATTGATACAACAAATTCAGAAAATGTAATAAGATCTCATAGCCATCTGAGTAATGTTATAGAAGCATAATGTGTACAATATCTTGATGAAATGATCACTCAAGCTTAGGCAAATCCACCATCAAAGGCACATGTACAAGAATTATGAAATGCACTACTACATATGGTAAAGCCAAGCTATGACTGCGCATTTTATAAGAGACACTGCTACAGAAATTATGTCAATACATGGATATGGAAATATATAGCTCAAATTGGTGGGGGAGCTAAGCTCTAACCCCTGAAAATACAATTTCAAGTCAATCCTAGAAGGACTGGCTAAAATATACACGATTGAAGAAATGTTAGATTTGCATGGTAGCAGTTGCAACCCAGAAACTGGAAATGGATGAAGATAGCTAAAGATGTTGCATATGATAGCTGAATCCCATCCAATGGATCTCTCAGCTGAAAGGATGATCCAATCACTGAAGATCCCACCCTCCAAAATAGTGGGGCAATCCCCCACTACAAATATCCTTAGAAATAACGCAGTGAAGGAGAGGGACTGCACTGTAGGTGATGGGAAATGCTTGGCCTGGTGCCAAAGATGTACAATCCGCTTTTGAATCTTCCTTACTAACCTCCAAGAGGAATAGAATCTCCCTCCTCTGAAAGATGAGCCAAGGAAATAGTGTTGTGGAACCCTCCACTGCAACACCCTGCAACACAATGTTTCATGCTACAAGAATATCGCTGTAGCGGAAGGAGGTGGCTTGGCCTTGAGCTTGAAATGTGGAGAATGAAGTAAAATCCCTCAAGATGCCTCTCAAAAAGGGAGAAGGATTCCTAAATAGGAAATCCCTTATGCTGAGAAGCACATCAATCTCAGTTAAAAAACTGGAGACAACAAATATTCATGCAGACCAAAATCTATATTCATCAACATATCTCTCTATGGCTGCCTTGTCCTTCCTTTATACAAATGAAAGCCTCCTTGCCTTGGCCCCCAAAAATTATGGTTTCCTCCACCAAATTACTTCTTCCCCATTCATATTGCGCTGTCTTTAAAAGTGATCCACTCCTCCTATGGCAGCGTTGTTGACTTGGTCAAACCTGACCTTTTCCTCATGCATTTTCCCCTTTTCACACTCGAAGGTGCAAAATAGAGCTACTATAATGATCCCCTTTCAAAATATGATGGATTTTGTTTCTACTCATGGGCCTCCTTACCCATTTATTCACCTCCTAGCTGATATAGGAAAAATTAATGTTCCAATTAGCTCTATTCTTATTTTGGGAACATTACAGTCCTCCCCTCCGAAATGTTGCTTATCCTTAAGCAACTACAAGGATAGAACTGAAGGGCCTTCTTGAGGCATGGAGCTGAAATGAATTGGGATCTTCCATCCCCATATGAATCTCCCATCCTCAAGCAATCATCCAAACAAAATGAGTTACCCTCCAACAAGGCAACTCCTGAAAATCTTCCTCCACCTTTGGCTCATGCAAAGTATTTTAATTTTTGTTATGCTATGTTTCTTTAATTGCTATGAATGCTTTTATAATTCTATAATTTATCTTGAATTACTGTCGCAGTAGTTCTATTTATTTTAATTGTTAAATCTATGATCAATATCGGATTGTGTCACTGCTGCTACATATACCTTGCATGTTACCTTGAAATAATGAATGCACCCCGATTGATAAATTAATGTGGAAAATGGGTTGAATATTTCATTCACACTCGGACACCAACATTTTGGCATCGGTCGGGGAAGGCTAACAAGGTGCAAGAACACGATCCATAATTGATCCAAAGATTAATATCTCGTCTTAGGGAGGGAATTTGTTACCCTGTTCTAAGTCCTAGTGTAGTGTTCTATTTTTCTACTTTACGATTGTTTTTGTTAGAAATCAATTTCTCGTCTTAGGGAGGGAATTTTTTACCTTGCTCTAAGTCCTGAGCGTAGTGTTATTTTTTTTCTTTTCAATTGTTTTTTTTTTAAAATCAATCTCTCGTCTCAGGGAGGGAATTTGTTACCTTGATCTTTGTCTTGAGCGTAGTATTATGCTTTTTTACTTTCTGATTATTTTCCTAGGGGAAAATTTCTCATCTTTAGGAAGGTATTTGATTATCCTACTTCAAATCTTGAACCATAAATTTTCAAGTTTGTGTGATTTTCTGTTTTGACCCAATTTTCATTTCTTTTAAGTTTTTTTGATTTTTTGCTTGACTCCAATATCTTCTCCTGGGGATTGAATTATTTGTCCTGCTCCAGGTCCTGAGAACTACCGTTATTTTAATGATTTCTTCCTACCATTTGTATGAAAAACGATTTGAATAAGAGGGGCAGAGGAAGACCGCTAAAGAAAGGAAGGGATATGGGAAGGAATAAGTATATCTATGAGATCATCGCAAAGGATGAATCAGAAGCATCTTCTCCTGCTACTGTCAGGGTAAAGATTCATACAAAGTTCGAGGGGTAGTCGGTTGAGAAGCAAGTGCTATCCATGGTACCAGAGAAGACGCTTTCAACAACAAAAGAAGAAGTAAATAAAGTATGAGTAGAAGGAATATCACTGTTGGAAAGAAGAACTCCAATTGGGAAGAAGAAATCTTGAAGGAGTTGGTGTCACCACGATATTGAGGGAGTGTTGTGAAACCTCCTGCAATTAAATCACCCTAAATATCAGCTGCAAAACCAGTTAAAATCCCGGGTGAGTGTTGGAGGATATTTATGGAACCTAAAAATTCCTCTATTGATTTCCAAATTGGGGAAATCAAAGGTGATTCACCAATGAAGCCCATCCCTCTGACATATTTTCCTAATTTTCATGGGATTTCCTCTAAGGACCCCGATACATTCCTCTTTGAATTTGATACTTTCTATTGGGGTTATGAATATATCGTTGATGATAAGAAATTAAAGATATTTCCTGCTACTTTAAAGGTGACAGCCCTATAATGGTTCATGGGTTTAGGGGGAAAAAATATCTCCTCATGGGATGCGATGAAGGAAATATTTTTGGAGAAATATCAGGATTACTGTAAATCCTGTGACATCAAGGGGGGAATTTTTAAGTTTGTGCAGAAATAAGATGAGAATATGGAAGATTGTGTGGAACAATTTAAATACATATTGCAGAGGTTAGGCCATAGTGACCTGGAAAAAAATATTCTATCATCCTTCTCCGGGCACTCAGGGAAGATTCTATGAAAATTTTAAACATAGTAGGAAAGGGGGACATCTCGAAGGAAGACTTCAACACTATTTATGGGTTGTGCATCTAGTGTTCACGAGGGGCTGCAAGAAATGGACAAGGAATTCGGTCATCAAAAACTTCTGGCGGAGGGTTCACAAAGGAAGATATTAGAAATGTACTAGATAGCCTGAGGACTTGTTGGTGTCCTATGATTTGGCTGATTGGCAAACCAAATGACAAGGAAACATATAAACCAGTCTTTAGAGCTCTAGGATCTAGTCCTCCTAGTATCAAAGAGGGATCTCCCAATTGTTTGCAAAGATATGACTTGTTTGCTTGTAAAAGGTTGATTTTAGGCTAGTTATTAAGTACAAGTTTGTTTATTTGGGTTTGGTTGATTGGACATGAATAATCTAGGAAGCATAGATAGATAGGGGAAATATTAGAGCCATTAGGCAATGGAGTCAAGAAGAAGCTATAACAAGCTCAATCAATGGATATGGGATATCAAAGTGAAAATCTAACTTGGCCAGTGGATCTTGGGTTTTATAGATAAAATGAAATGGACATTAAGGATTTAGAAGGAGAAGTAGAACTAATGGCAATTAAGAATCCTTAATTATATGTACTCCTCAACAAAGGGACTTAAAACATTGTCATAACATGAAGAGGCATTCCATAGACAGGGCTAACCATAAATTCTAGAAACCACACTTCAACAAATAACAATTCCAAGACAAAATTTTCAAATGAAATCTGGGAGTCGGGGAACACCGTATTTCATCCAAATATTTCACTTTCATGGATAAGAAAACATTTAATATTCAAAAATAACTGCATTCATAGAAGAGGGAACTCCTAGAAATCTAAGATTTCAATTATAAAGAACTTCAAAATAATTATCTTAGCAAGAACAAAGGGTATGATCAAAACAGACCTCTTTGGCAGACTGTAAACAATGGTACTTTAAAGGGAGACTTCAGAAACAGTTTTCAAGTGACAAAAAGTAAGCAGGGAAAACCATAAATCATTCTTGAGACCAACTATTTGAACTATTTCTGAAATAAACAAGCTTAAGGGTTCAAAAGTAGTTAAACTACTCAATAAAACCTTCAGCAGATGAAAACATAAAGACAGTGAAGAGCAAACAAGTGTAAGGTGCTTCTAGGAGACATTTCTTAGCCTAAACATTTTACTCTACTGTAAGTATAGAAAGATGGAACCATATGGAAAGAAAGAAATAACAGTTAACAGATTAGAATACATCACCAACAACCATGCTCAGGGATCCAATGATAGAGCCTTCTCATTAACAAAACATGTCAAAACATCATCAATCTTTCAAAACTTCAATTTCTTCTCAATCTTTAGCTAGACTATGTACAACTTCAAAGAGTTCTAATGCCATCAACCAACCCTTTTAAATGAGTTCCTCATAGGGTATTTATAGAAGAATGAGGAGGTGGAACTCTTTCTAGGGTTTGAGAGTCATTAACTATAAAGTAAATGCATTCCTAACCTTGAAAACCATGCAAGGCACAAGGTAGGAAGATGTTGAACCACTTCTTTATTTTTAATAACTTTGTCTTAAATTTCTAAGGATAAAATAGATGAAAATATTAACTTTTTAGCCTTATCTTCATCTTTACATTAACTATTCTGACAATTTAAAATATCTTCTTTTGTGTAATAACTATTTATTTGCCTTTTGAGACAGAAGGTAGGCTATAGGTGGCAGTTTGATTTTTCAAATGAAATAACTGCTCCCTTTGATGTGTTTGAGGCTGTCTTTAGGCCTAATTTGCCTTCATTTAATCATTAAATTGTGTTTTAAGGCCTGATGATGCTTTTTGGCCTTCATAATGCATCATTGTTGTCCCTTTCCCTTTATTCACTGCTTTAAACCTTTGTTTATTTGTCTTTTAACTTTAAAACCTTGATTAGGCTTTAATCCTCTATTTTAAGGCTTTAATTTTACTTTAAGAATTTACAATCATCTTTTGCTGACTTTTTCTTTATCACTTCTTAAAACATTTGTTCTATTTCTTTATCCTTTGACCTTCGGCCTTTAATCACTGTTTTATTTTTAAGGGCTAATCTTTCAGCTTTATTCCTTTGGTGCGCTGGAGGGTTTTGTGTTTCAATCAATGTTTATGAAACACTGATTAAAATATTTGAATTAAAAACCCCATCCCTTTATGTTTTAGGCTCTCAGATCGTCATTTTGAGGCCTCAATCTTGACCTCGACTATGGGATGCCCCATTAAGCTTGGGGCACCATCAAACCTGCAAAATAAACAAAAAATTTAATAAAACCCTACGTTTTTGTGGTTAACTACTTACAGAGGCTTAAAGGAGGTAGAAGGAGCAATGAGGCGGAAGGAGAAATGCGTGGAGGGAGGTAGAAATATGAAGAAAACAGGTTAAAAGTTGAATTTGGGCACGAGAATGGAAAGTGGTTTTGGTGAAAACCAGGGCGTTTTGTGCATTGAAGATGGGTGGTTAGCGGTTTTTTCGCAATCGAACGTGATACCACATGTTGATCACCACGTGTCTCGTGCAAAACTGCCAGTTTTGCGTTGATTCGGGTCATTAAACCCCGGGAGCAAAACGCGCGCGAAACGTGATATGAACCGTCGGATCTGGAGAGGCCAGATCAACGGTGAGGGAGGAGTACAGTGAGGGAAGTTGCACGGTGGAAGGGGAAAGGTGGAAGCCAGGTAGCAGATGGAGACTGGATGGGCGATAGAGTAGTGGGAGGTGGGCCAACGGGGGTGATGTCAGCTAATGCATCGGATAGTGGGTTTATGTGATTGGTGGGGTTGATCAGCGGGTTTAAATGAGGGCCATCGGATCACGCAAATCGACGGTTGAGGATGCGTCAGAGAAATTTTATGGAGCGGGGTAAGGGAATAAGGGAAGGGGGCCAAGAAAATAGGTGGGAGATGTAGTCCTGTGGGTGCAGCAAAGGACCTTGTGTTTAAGAAAAAGGGGTTGAGGGTTTAGCCCATGGTCGCGCCTTGGGTTATATGAATAGAATGGGGCAGTGCTTATGAAGGAGAGGGGGTAGAAGAAAAAGAGCGGGGAAGTGTTTTATGAAGATAGGAAAGGGCCGAGGGCTAAGGTGAAGGATTTACGGGTAGCAGGAGGTCGCAGGCCTCGGGTCATATGAGAAGAGGGGTTGGGGCCTAAACAAAAAAGGGGCTTAAAACCTTATGGGTAAAAATGGGTGGATAATAAGCCAAAAAAGAGGGTTTTTAAGCTTTTTAAAGCTTCCGATAGGCAAAAGAGAGGTTTTTAAACCATTATAAGGGTTTTTTAGGGAAAATGGAGGACAATGAAGAGGATAAAGGACTTTTTAAACCAAATATAAGAGTGTTTATAATGGTTTAAGGGGGTTTTTCAAAGGAAATGAAGAGTTGATAAAGGGAAAATGGGCTATTTTTAGAGGGAAATGGACTAATAAAAACAGGGATAAATATCCTGAAATGAGCTTCTTCTTGAAACAACAGGATAACCTTTTAGGAGACATAGATGAAGATTTCAGTGAACTGATGAACTTAGGATGATGAAGGCAATGAGATTTCTAGAAATCATAATGCTTCTTGGAAATATTATTTCTAGAAATCTAGGATTGGTAATTTAGTCATCTTTGGATATCATCAAAATTATGGATGACTAACAAGACTAATATTCTAAGTACATTATCTACCTAGATGAATACCTTACAAGCGAAGCAGAAGCAAATGGAGATGGAAAATACTGTGGATATATTCTGCCCTAATTGTAGAAAGAAACATCCACTGAAGGAATGCCCATTAAACATAGTTGAAGCTTGTGAAATTTTCGAACAAGCCCATGCGACCAGCTCATGCCCTTCCTTTCTAGGAATTAAGGAAGTTTTTCAAGGAGAAAGTGAAGAGAGCGCGGTGGATCAATTGTATTTCATGGGACCGAAGAAGCCATGGCAGCCTCAACCATCAAATATGAATCCAGGTATGCCTCATGACCCATCTCAGTATTTTAATAATTTTAATATGGGTCCCTAGTCTGTACCTTTTTCACCAATGTGGTCTCAATACCAATGTCCACCCTGGCAACAATGGTTTCCTTAGACTAGTTTGAATACTCCTTGGGCTCAGAACTGGTGTGGACCCTCTTGTACTGGAAAATTTCCCCAATCAATGCCACAACAACAAATTCAGTTGCCTTCCAATGTACCTCCTGGAAATCCACCCCGTCAGCCTCAAATTTTTATCCAACCCAACTCGAATCCTAACAATAAAGGGGTTCAACAAGATGACACTTTTAACCTTCCATCATATGCATTTATAATGCAGGGATTAATGAAATAAACTTATGATCTGGGTGGGCGGTGAATGCTCCAACTTCACCTATTATCATTGAACAAGTTGGCAATGAAGTTATGCAACCAGAACCAAAAATAGTTGGGGATAAATCAAACACCTCCCCAACCTACTGTCAACCAGGGACATCTAGTTAACCCGCCATATCCTGAAAGATTGACCCTAAGTAAATATAGCCCTCAAATAGAATTTGATTTTCTAGGAGAATGAAAAAATCTATCTGTTAAAATTCCCTTGCTCCAAGCTATGAGGGACGTACCTATATATGCAAAAAATCTCAAAGAATATTGTTCTAAGAAACCTAGAAAGAAATCAAGGGATCCGTTGACCATCCATGTGATGGCCAAATTGTCTGACATCA
The DNA here is from genome assembly GCA_034641835.2 of Pinus albicaulis. Taxonomy (NCBI): domain Eukaryota; kingdom Viridiplantae; phylum Streptophyta; class Pinopsida; order Pinales; family Pinaceae; genus Pinus; species Pinus albicaulis. Next base: position 1,948,477,567 of record CM076575.1, on the reverse strand, counting down.
TGCTGAGAAAATTGATTCTTGTAAAATATGGGGACCCAGGGAACCCAATTGTAACAATACAAATTAATGGGGTTAAAATCCCAAATGTATTAGCGGATTTGGGTGCTTCCATAAATGTCATTACCTTCGAAACAATGAGTGCATTGCGTCTTAGAAATATTAAGGTGACCCCTACTATCTTCAAATTGGCAGATAGGTATATAATTAAACCAATAGGGAAGTTGGAAGATGTTACTATTTAGATGGACTCATGGCACCATCCCGTGGACCTCCTTGTATTAAAAACATGATCCCCATCCGGTGGTCATCCCTTGATTTTGGGAAGACCTTCGCTCGCAACCGTAGATTCATATATTCGGTGTCAATCTGGAAATATGGTTATATCAAATGGGACGATTCAAAAGACGTCCCTCTCTATCCCCCTGCGGAACCAAGTCCATCAGAGAAACCATTAGCCAAGCGGAAACCTCTACTAATGGGAGAATCTGAACATGAAAATGAAGAAATTAGACCGACACTTACAATTGGGGAGGCCCTTCTATTATCTCCCCATAATTTCAGTAGATTGGGAAGACTAAATCTGCAGGGAGAACATTGGAACCACTTTGGGATTCTAGGATCTAGCCCTCCTAAATCCAGAGAGGGATATCTCTTATAAGTGCAAAGATTGATTTATCTTTAATGCTTTTAGGTGTGATTTTCCGCTAGTTATTAAGAACAAGGGCTTTTGTTTGTTTTGGATGGTTGAGCATGGTTTTTTTAGTTGAATGGAAATTCCTAAAATGAAAGATTTTCAAAGGGGTGAAGATGTAAACAATCAGAACAATATTTGGCTGATAGGATAGATATGAAACTAGTTTTATTCCATTGGGCTATGGAGTCATAAAAGGGTTTAATTATGCAACAATTTCAAGAGTGGTCCAAGGGGAAAGTCATCTATATCAAAAGATATTTTAGATCAAATGATGGAATGGAACATTAAGAGTGTTGAAAAGGTGGAAAAAGTCAATAATTTCAACAAGTATTTATCAACTTTCCAAACAAGAAAAGCCTTTTAAGCAACTGTTTGAAACCAACCAAAGGAGAGGGCTAACCATGAATTTATTTGGACAAGCTTGTATTAAAGCTAAATTATCAGAAAAAAAATCCAACAATCCATGTTACTTTCAGAAGGGTTGAAAACAGATAAGAAAACAAAGTGAAGCTTAAGATCAAGCAAAATACTTTTAAATCTAAGCCTAATTTCAGCATACTCTTAGGGAAACTTTCAGAACAACCTTTGGAGAAAGAAAATAGAAGACATGGCAAACCATAAACTTTTCCAGTCTAACTCTACTCAGCATATAATGAGAATATCATTCAAGAACTTCCTTTCAAGCTTTGCACATCAAGACAGGGACAAACCAACATTCCTTGATAATGTTTATAATTATATTAAGTCGTTCTTGAAAACACAATAGGAGGAAAACATTAAGAGAAAGCTTATCAGTGAGAGTAGGGTACTTTTACAATAAATCCTAGCTCTATATCTTTTTTTCTTTATCGGAGAATAAGTGAACAAAATGGAATACATGAAAGGAAAAAAATAACACAGTAAGGAGTACTTCACCTATGATATAGGCCAGGATACCAAGAATCAGCTTGTATATTGATGTCAATCCAGTTACATACTTCAATTCCAATGTTTCAATACAACAATCATCTTCTCTTCTCAGCCTAACTTATTTGATCACAAACAGAGCTTCAAGAGCCTCAGAAAACTATTTACATGTAGAAAATTTTGAGCACAAGTATTACATCAGAGTTCAACAACCAACCCTTTACAATGTGCTCCTCAAGAGATTTTATAAGAAAATGAGGAGGAGGAAATGTTTCTAGGGTTCAAGTATCATTAATTCTATAGTTAATGCAATTTTCTGCCTTGAAAACCATGCAAGGCATAAGGTAGGAATACATTCTATCTATATCTCTGTTTCATAACTTCGTTCTGCTTTCGAGACTTAGGGGATTAAAAGATTTGACTTTAAGGCTATTTCTTATCCTTGTAATAACTCTGCTGACAGTTGTAATAAGCTTCTTTGATTCGAAAATAACTATTTGTTGGGTATGTGTTATATTCTTTCCACGATTAGCCCCACACGCTGTATGTTGCGTTAGGCATAGCTGGGGGGTCACGAGGGGCAAAGCAGTCCCCACCGTTGGGGTCCGGGGCAGCGCCCCGACCAAAATTGGTTTTTGTGCGGACCCACTCATAGGCGGATCCGCCCATGGTTTTGTGCATGGTTTTGCACATGGTTTTGGGGTTCGATGGTTTTCGGCCCCTGGTATTTTGTAGATCCGGTCAAGGGAACTACGGTTATGTTCTAATCCAGGGTTAATGGATTGGGGTTTATGTATGCTTCGGCATGTATATATATGTGTTGTAGCACTAAAAGGAATATAATGAAAAATCAAGCTGGTCGTCCCGATTTGGGATCCAGTGGAAAATCTCTGTGTTTATCTGTTTTATGTTTTATGCTCTTGCTATTGTTTATTTTCTGTTATAAGAATCGTGTGTAGATATTTCTGTTCAGGGTTAAAACCTACACTATTCAGCTATCTTTATGATAATATCTTCTGTTCTAGAAATAACTAGGCCTTCTTTGATTGCTTTGAGGTTGCAGGTGTCTTTCTGGCAGCTGGAGAGAATTCCATTAGCCTCTGATGTGGAAGTGGAGGCTTCTCGGACTGATAAATCTGATTGTTCTTCTTTGAAACACTGTTAATTTTCTTTAATTTTGTGTGTTAGGCTTAATTAGGCCTAATTTATGTCTTATGTTCTTAAAACTATCTTCAATTGAGTGGATTAGGCTTTAGATAGTTGATTTGAGGCTGTAATCCCTCAAAAATGTGTTAACAATCTTCAATTCTTCATCTCTGCTATGATTTTATCTCTGGATACCGATGCTCTTTCTTTTATTAATGTCTACTTTGTTTTTTTGCTGCACAGGCGTTATAGAGGGTTTTATAATGTTGCCAATGTTCATGAGGCACCGGTAAATCACGATGTGAAACCCTGCAGAATGATCCTCCTTATGAGTAATGGCCTGAGGGATCGTCATCCCCGGCCTTTGATTTTCTTTTAAAACCATAGAGAAACCTTTAAAACCTGCACAAACAAATGAAATTATAAAAAAATCTTGTGGGGTAAGGTTTAAACTGATTTGGAGGTTTAGGTTAGATCGTGATCATTGGATGAAATTCATCAATGGTGAGGATTGCTCGTTGGGATCAGATGGGGAGGCGGTTGGACAAGCGGTGGTGGAGATTAAGTCTGGGCTGTTGATCTGCAAATATCAACGGAAGAGATTGATTGGTATTATATAATACAGAGGTTGAGACTAAAGTGAAATGGAGGAAAATACAAAGAAAAATAGGAGAAAACCTTTGGCGGAAGCAAAAAGGGGTTAAATGAAATTTGGGGTTTCTGAAAGATTCTGGGCCGTTGGATTGATTTAGCCAACATATATCAATGACAGAGATTGGTTTATGAAGTACTTTGGAGGATGGGTGGAGGGCGATGAACTAATGGCAATATTAAACTGGGACCATTAGATCTCATAGATTTAACGACAAAGATTTATTTATAAGAAAATGTAATGTAAACGGGAAACATGGTTTCGGCAGAAGAAACCACTAGTGTCGCGCAGCTTAGAGGCGGTTTTAGATTTTCTCCAAAAAAAAGCGTTATAGGTCTTCAGCTGAAACGTGTCCTTAAAAAACCACCCATATCGCATAATTTTTAGGAATTAACTGTCAGACTCAGAATTATGCGATATGGGGTCTTGGCCGTCTGATCAAAGGTGGGTAGATCCAACAGTGGAGATGAGAGTGTGATAAGACAAGTTGCGCGGGCAGAAGAAGGGGGTAAGGGTCAAGGCAATTTTGATCTGTGCTGTCGGATCACAGGATGGACGGTCAAGATTTATTGATGGAAAAGTAGGTCCAAAATGAGCAGACCTACCGGGTTGAATATTTACCATTAGATCTTGAAGATTAACGACTCAGAGTTAATCTTGGGGTTTTGAAAGCAATATGAGACCGGGGGGGGGGGGGTTTCAGGCGAAGATCAGGTAATTGTGGGTTGTTGATCTGTAGAGATCAATGGTGGATCATTTCCTAAGAGTTTGGATGACAGGGCCTTGTGAATTTACAAAGGATGTTAGGGTTCGATTTGGACCGTTGGATGTTCAGAATGAATGGCCCAGATGTGATCGCAAGGTTGCCAATCGACGGAGGAGAGAGGAAAGGCGCAAAGAAAATTTGCGATGTGATTGCACGTGGACTGTCAGATATTTAGAGAGATTGACAGTTGGGAATGAATATGTGGGATAAAATCGGAGGAAAATGGGCGGAGTTTTGATTAATCTGGGCCATTGGTTCTTGTGGATTCGACGGTCTAGATTGAATCGCAATTTTTTCAATCGAAGGAGGAAAGAGGAATAGCACAAAGATTTGTTTGTGATGCGATTGAATCAGAGCCGTCGATCTTATAACTAGATCGATGGTCAGGAATTAACTGCGAAGGTCAAAGGTGGAGGGGTGGGCTTTGGAATAGAGCGATGTGGACCGTTAGATCTAGGTATGGTGGAATAGAGCAACGGTTGGGAAACCATTGCATGGTTGCAATCGGAGGTAGGAAATAAATCTTTGCAATGCATCTAATGAAAAAATCTGATGCGATGTGTCGACGATCGTCGATCGGTTTTAGATCAACGGCTGACAATTTCACGAAACAAGGAACTGTTGGGTCTTGTTAAAACATAGGAAAGTTGGGTTTTTAATAAAATACAAAATTTTGTGTTTCGGGAAGGTTTTTTATATAGAAAGGCTTAATCACAATCGGAAAAATTAAAAGTAAAAGGTAACAGGACAAGAGAGGAAACATGATTGTGATTGTGCGATTTAGGCCTTAGCGCTGGTTGCGGCTCTAGGTTTTATGCGGGATAAAGGGGCTGGGGCTAAAGCCAAAGGGACTTGAAGCCTTAATGCAAATAAGACTGTTTTTATGATTTTTTGAGGATTTTCAAAGGATTTTGAAAGTTTCTGATAAGGACAAAAAGGAGTTTTAAACCTTATAAAAAGGAATTTATGAAGGGAAGGAAGGAAAATGAGGGAAAATAGAGGAATTTCATGAGGAAAAAGGGGAAAAAATGGAGGTTAATTATGAGTGAAAAAAGGCGTAAATGAAAGGGAAAAAATGGGTTTTTAACAGTCTCTTCAGGAAAACAATAGATTTTTCAAGTTTATAAGGGAAATAACAGTGAAGATTAACTCAAGGATGAGTTATCTTCATAAGACTTTAAGAACTAACAATTTGGCAATAAAATTGTTTGCTTGATGGCTTAAAAAATGATTTAGCCACCATTTGATATAACAAATTTTTATAGGTGGCCAATAGTGGCTCCGCATGGGGATGACACCTTCTTGAAGGTGTCAAGAACTTCAGACTTGTATTCTCTGGGAGCTGAGCAATGCCTCATCCATTGGGCTGCAAATTTCTTCACTTTGCTGGCCTTATTTTGCTCTGACAATGGTAGCAGCCATGAAAGAAATGGAACTATATCAAACAAGCTTTCTACCTACCCAATCCTAATGATCTAACATTTTTTCTTCTTTCAGAGTGCATTTGGATTTGCAAACTCTTTTACAAACATTTTAGTCTTTTGAAAACACAAACTAATCTAAGTCTACTTCTTATTTCTCATGAACTCAGATTAAGCAGTTGATTTCATAAGCTTCTCTACCTAATCTACTATCTGTTAGGATTAGACTGTCTAACAGATTTTTATTCTCTAATTTCTAAAACAAGAAATTTAAAAGCAGAAAATTTAGGATTGAACAGTCTAACTTGTTGCTGATCTATGGCATAAAAACAAGCTGCACATAGATTATTATTTGCAGAAATTTAAATCAAAATGGTGAAGGCTTAAGATCTGAAAGTTTTAAGAATATCCTTCTCTTTTCTTCAGTTTTTCTTTTAGGCTTGTTTGAGCTATTTTCCTTTGTTAACTGGTTCAAGTTTTGAGCATATCAAAATCAGTTTACTTCTATCCTTGACATCAAGATTTAGTCTAGTTAAAGCCCTTCTTTCTTTTGGAATCTTAGGTTCAGATTTTTAGCTTGTTTGAACCTTTATTTTTTCTATCCTAATCTACCTAACTGATAAGCCAAGATTAAGCTGTTTGGCAGATCTATTTCACTAACCTATCAGCAGTAAATTGAAAACTAATTAGTCATTATTAGGCTGTATGGCTAACTAGAAGTGTGTTTCTTAGGAGTGGCATTTGGGCTTGCACACTTTCAGATTTTGTTTCTCTTTTTTGGTATGGAGCTGTACCATTCTTGTTTTTATAATCTGCCCTCTTTTCTCTTTCTATTGTTTTTGTATTTTATTTTATTTTTTTCTATCTTTGAATGTAATGATGAGTATGATATTTTACAATGGGAAAAAATAAAAAGGCTTCCAAACTGATATGGTCAAGAGAAATAATGTTTGAGCATCCTTCCATTGACAGGACCCCCAAACAGTTCAGGTCCATTCAATTCCTGCAAGAAATAGGCATTGTTACCAGCAATATAATTAACGAGATAAGGGCCAAGCCATAAGTTATCGAATTTCCCATGCTTGCCCTTATCTTCTCTCCTTGAATCCCACTTTAACACTTTTTCACCAATGTTAAAATTACTAGCTTTTTTCCTTCTATCAAAAAGCTTCTTGATGGTCTGTTGCTTTTGTAATGCTTTGTTGTAGACCTCCTCTCTGTTTTGCCGAAGATGTATAGTCTGATTAATCCTTCTAATCATGTCATTTGCTTCATACTGTACCTCTTAGATCAGCTTCATGACTGGCACTCCTAGGCTAGCTGGTAAAATTGCATCTATTCCATACACTAGCTGGTAGGGTGACATTCCAATTGATTTCTTAAGTGTTAATCTGTCAGCCCATAGTGCATATACTAGCTTAGTGTGCCAATATTTCTTACTGTCCTCCAGAAACTTCTTGATTATGTTTACCAAACTCTTGTTTGAGGATTCTTCCAACCCATTACCTTGAGGGTAATAAGCAGTAGAATGACCCAATGTTAACTGATACTTGTGACAGAATTCAACCATATTTTTGGATCGAAATGCAGCACCATTATTAGTGATGATCTTCCTAGGACAACCGAATCTAGAGAGGATATGATTTTCAATGAACTTTATAATGACAGATTCACTGGCTTGCCTAGAAGGGATGGATTCTATCCATTTGGTAAAGTAGTTTGTTGCAGTGAGAATACATCTATGCGGGGCAGATGATGGTGGATGGATTTCTTCAATGAAGTCTAGACCCCACTATTGAAAAGGAGCTTCAACAGTGATAGGATGCAAAGGTAAGGGAAGAAATTTTATTTTTCCTTCAAAGAGTTGACATTTATGACAAGCAATAATCATTTTATGTACATCTTGAAAGAGGGTGGGAAAAAAGTAACTAGCTCTAAGGATTTTGTTGGCTGTTGTTTTCCAATAGAGATGGCCTCCACATTCTCCTTCATGGAACTCATGCTTGACCTTATCTGCATCAAACTCAGGCAAATATTTAAGCAATAATCCACTTGCATTCTTCCAATATATACATTTATCTACAATGAAATAATTTATAGCTTTTAAGTTTAAAAACCTTGCCTTTGTTTTGGACAAGCCAAGAGGTGTATTCAAATTAAGCAAAACATATAAAATATCAGCATACCAAGAGGAATTCATAAAATGGTCTTCAATGATGGGAGTTGACAATTCCTCTTGTTCATCCAATGCATTTATCATATTTATATCAAGAGCTTCAAAGTTAGATTCAGCCATTAATCTAGCGAGACCTTGGCCTTTTATGAGTTTAGTGGGCTTGATTTCTAAATCATATTCAAGTATCACAACTATCCATTTTCCTCTCTTACCATATGGGTCATGTGTTAGGGTGTCTTTTACAACTAAGTTTGGCACAAATGCAATTATGTGGGAGTGTAAAATGCAAACTTTGAAGTCTTTTAAGGCTTTGACTAAGCAAAGGCTTGTTTTTCCATGATATTGTACTTCAGAGGTGCATCTCTAAATGCCTTAATAAAGAATGAAATTGGCTGCTCTTGTCCCTTTGAATTTTTCTGCAATAGGACAACAACCACTGTATGTTCTGATGCAAATGAAAAAAAGAAAAAGACTTTTAAAAAGTCAGGACTAATGAGAACTGGTGTTTTGCTTAATGCTTGTTTCACCAGCTCAAAATATTTCTTTGCTTCCAAGGTCCATTTAACTTCTTGTTCCTTTTTCAGCATATTTGTAATTTTTCTAAGGAGTTTAGCTAAGTTGGGTATGAACCTTCTCAAGAAATTAATCTTTCCAATGGAAGATTGAAGTTCCTTGATGTTTCTAGGATGAGTGATTGTTTCAGGGAAAATCACCCTAGAGGTTTGTTGGGCTTAAACCTCCATAGAGCAGGGGCATGATACTTAAGAAGGACTCACACAACCATACATGTTCATGAAAAACTAAATAGAGTAGAATGAGGAAGTTACCCGTAGGTCCTACGGTTGAAGCAGATCCTGTGGGGTCCAAACCCCCAGCAACCGTCCTTCCTTCTTAACCTGAAAGACAAGAAGAAACAAGCAAGAAGAATTGGTTTTACAGCATATATCTACTCTAAATGTTAGTGAAATCCATATAAAACATCAGATAAACCATAATGAATGCTCAAATAATAATTTTCTCATATGTGTAAGCAGACACTAACACGTATATTTCGGGAAAAAGATGGTACTTCTGTATTATAAATAGCATGTACAGAAATAACGAGTGGAGATATCACCTGAATCCTCCCATGATCTTCGAGCAGACCGTCGTCCGGATCCGTCCCGCCCTTACCTCACTAAGATTCCTTCCAAACTGGTGCATACGAGATGACATATAGGGAGATGAGCATATCAAGGAAACAAGGGTTTCCTGTAATGAACTGGGAAAGTGCAGGAGGCACGGGGAATCAGACTTGGATAGGGAATACCAACCGAGTATAATATCAATAATTCTCTCTCTCCCTTAGGCCATGCACATGAGGGGCTTTTATACTCCCTCAAAGTAGTTTCAACAGTTGGAAACAGTTGGCCACATGCTGGGGTGGTTGAACTACCTGAGTAACCATCAACCTAGCCCGAAAATAGGGAATTTTTATATATTTTTTAATGATTTTAATGGCATACGCGGAAAAGTACAGTTGGACTCGCGTATACACGCAGAAAAGTCTAGGCATAATCACATATGGGGATTTTTACACTGTTTTTTAGTGAATTTTTCCAAGTCTGTAGGAATGGGTGCCCAAAGCCATAAAAGAAATCATGAATCATATGAAGGTGAGAAATGATGCTATAACAGATGCCCCCTAATATATGAGGTCAGAAGGGGTACATGATGGCCGAAATGTATTATGCACATAGAAAAAACTTCGCAAGGAGAAGAGAGGACTTCACCAGATTTTAGCCTGCCAAAAACCAATGAAAGAAAATAGAGAGTCAACTCATGTTGAGGCGGGCATACCCATGCTCAGTCAAAAATACATCATATAGAAAGTATTGAATAGATCCAATATGTATACAAGTATAACTGAACTGAAAGTACATAGTGAATCATCTGAGCATGGCCCGGAAGTGTAAGTCTGAATCAATGTCCAAGTATCACATATATAAAGCTGATCAAGGATGCTGCAACTGGATGTCTGATCAAATAAGTAATTGAATCTCCAAGTACCAAATCATAAGGGGTAGAACAAACGGTACTATCACGCAAATCGGAAGCCAACATATAGGATGATGCTGTACTGAAATGCAACATATAAGAGTGGACGAAATCACTGGCAGAAACTGAATGGACTGTCAAAAGTGAACCGAGAAATGCTGATGCAACCTGAGGTCTTCACCGATCACTATGGCACAATTCTACACAATGGGAATAAATGAGCTGAAGTCGACCATGTGAGAAATCGTTGGATTACCGGTCAATAATGTAAACCATTAACCAACGCGAGACAACCCACCAATAATGAAAATGAGTGTCAAGGTGCCCCAGTACAATCTAACAAGTGCGAATGAATGAGTTGAAGTCGAACACTTGAAAGAATCTACCAATCGGGAGGCAATGATGAATCCCCACTGTCGATAGCGAAGAGTCTGCCACTGATGACTGCAAACCCTAAGGTACTGACAAAAAGACTCTAGACCTTATTCCCAGAGCAATGAGTCGGATTCGATGGGAAAATATCTGCTGGAAGGAAGGCATTAAGGCATCCCACATCAGTCCAGTGCGAGTGTAACCCGCAGGCCAAGATTTGGAAGGAATCAGATGAAGTAGAGTGATGGAACCAAAACCGAAGTACGTTTCCGACATGCACAAGATGAAGCTAGCGCACGGAAGAAACCCTCTGAACCAACCAATAATGAAAGCTGACACAGAGGCGAGAAATCCACCGATAGGGTCAAATGGAAATCCAGGTACTGCACGAATCCCGAGTGTGATAATGTGTGCTGACGTCGAACACAGGGGAAACCACTCAGTCAAAGACCCATGATGATGATCAAATGCTGAGCACGAGGTCACCTATCAATGATGGAAATAGGCCCAAGGTGCGGCTCTAGGTTTGCTCTCAGAGCAATGTGTCGTAGTCGATAAGAGACAAACTCGCCGGCAAGAAGTCAATGGGGACCTTCTCAAACCAGCACGAGCAGAAGACCAAAACATCTGATGTGATAGAACAAGATACTGACAAGACCGGGAAGGCCGACTGAATAATGAGTCAAGAGACACCACAGAATGGCCGACTCTGGTTAAACTTCCCTTGAACAAAAGCACGACTCATGATGACCATGGCAGTAAAAGTGACACTGTATAAGTCTGTTATGCAGGAGGCAAAACAAACTCTCCATATGATTGGAAGAGATAACCAACCGGGGGAGAACTGACAAGTGAAACATGGTAAAGGCTGAACCTAAGTCAAAAACTAAAACCATCCCAAATGAAGGAAATATATATAAGTATATGTGCTTTGTTCAAGGGCGACAAACTGACTCTGTACTGCCATCAAAACAATGAAGATACATCCCGTTCCTGCTCTTTTTGTTATATTTGATTTTTTTGTCTTTTTCATATAATAAGCCTGAAAAAGAATAAAAGAATGCTATGGTACAATGGATAGAATGAGTATCAAAAAATTAGATGCACTAGTTCCTGGGATTGGAACAATCCTATGCTCAATGCAAGGTGGCGAAAACTGGTAAGTGATACTCAGAGGAACGTTCCATCCATGGGTAAAAAAGGTGTCAAGTCGTGATAGCTAAGTGCATGCAATGGTTAACTTGTACAGAAAGTCAAGGTCAAAATTTGGCTTAAACATCGAGTCCAAATGAAGCCGGCTAAAGGCCAGGATAAACAAGTAGCCAATATGCAATGCAGTAATACAACTTAACGACACTAGGGAGCCTCTAGGGTATAAGCCAGAAAAATGATAAGTGATGAAGAAGAAGAATGAAGCTTCAACACAGAAGACATGGCGGGACTAAAGAGGACTCCCGAGCCTACATAAAAAGCAACATGGGCAACAAGTGATAGCGAGGAACTAACTAGGAAGCCCATGTAAAGGAAGGCTCTACCATCAAGTCATGATTAAAAATCGGCGAGTGAAATGGGTGTAATACTCATGACCTAATGGGATCGACCCTAAGGCAAGTGATCAGTATGGAGGCTAGTATGCAAGATGCAATGGAAAGTGATTTCCCTAACCTATATGCTAGTGAAGATCATATACCTATCGTGACAAGTCGGTAATCATGGATCAAAAACCGGGAAAAATCTCAAAATCGTCAAAATGTACCTGAAAACATACCAAACTGGGCACTTCCAAGCATCCGGGTTATGCAGCTTAAGATAGATCGAAAAAATGAGCATAACATATTTTTGCGAAAATTTTCAACTTTTTAGGCATAAATAGACAAATTACCTCATATTTGGTTCATTATTGCATTGCTGATTTGGAAAAAAGTGCTCTGGAGTAAAAAAATTCTTTCGTCAAATCAGGAACAACCGACCGTTGAAACGCACCGAATTTTCAGGTAGGCTCCTCAGTCATCCTTGCAAATCATTTTGTCTATTTAGAAATTAAAATTTAGTGAATTTTACCATTAAAACCCTTGCTAAAAAATGCGGACTTGCGCATACGTGGGTTCATAACAGGAAAGTCGCGTATACACGCGACTGTGCAAAGAAAAAGTCGCATATGCGCAGGTCCGAATCAAAAAATGTGTGGCTAATGCATGATTTAATGAAATTTGACAGGATGACAATCTCATGGAGGGAGTGTGAACATAGCGCAATTGATCAAGAGGTCATGCAAGATCGAGCAGCGCAAAATATCCTTCGGAATTGCGGATTGTTCAAATTCTTCAAAATGCCAAATATGAAAAGCAATCCTCAGTTGCTAGAAATGCTCGTCAATTACTGGGAACCAGACCAAGATTGTTTCGTGATAGATCAGATGCCAGTACGCATTGAAGTGGAAGACATATACTTTATTACTGGACTCTCCCAGAGGGGAGAACCAGTAGACTTGCACGGGAAGCCCCTGGGAGGGTTAACCGTGGAAGACTATGTCCACGTGTATTGCGTAGAGGGTTCCAAAAAGGTTGGAACTCAGATTGCAATTAAAGATTTACAGGATTTGCACATGAAAATCCTCCTTTTCACCATCGGCAGAGTGGCAGGATCTGCCTCTCTACATCAGGCGTCCAGGACGCAAATGAGCATAGCAGTAGAATGTTTGACTCATGTGTATGATTGGTGCACAGCCCTTTTACTGAACATGAAACAACAGTTGACCTCAATCCGCCAAGCAAAGACCAAACACTTTGGCTACGGTACAATTTTGACAACATTCTTCTTTGAGAAGATACCAACATTGAGACCCAGAGTTATATCTACCATCAGTAGCCCGCGGGACCCAAGAATTGCCCGTTGGGCGGACATGATGAAGAGATTGGGGGGTAGTGAAGTACCCCGGACCACATGGGACGATGAGTTCTTCCGTTGGTGGGGAGAACAAATCATCGCGGTGGACGACTATCCCTATGCCGGGATGGACTTCCGTGGAGATCCAGATCTAGTTCTTCCACTAGGCACAGCATGGGGCACAGTTGGTGAGTTTGCAAAATTTTTTGACTTATATAATTTTTTTTGGATTTTTTCAAATATATATGAAAAAATGAAAATAAACATGTTTTTGATTGGATTCATAATGACTAATAATGTAAACATGATCATGATACAGATATTGGACCAGTGCGTCCTGAGGGTTTCCCGCGCCACAAGCGCCGCAGGGGTGAAGCAGATACAGTGGATTCAGATAGGACTCTCCAGGCTGTGCAGAGGAATTTGGAGGGGTTAACCTACCAAATACCTATGGCTGCCGTGGAAGACCTGCCAGAAGCCATCCAGAGATGGGTGGTAGGAGTGCCCCGAGACTGGGTACGACTATTCCGCCGAGTTGCCACTGCGGTCACGTTCTATAGGAACACGACTTCTGGGCAGGGACCTCAGGAGTAGACAGATATTATGTATTAGATGACTGTATATTCTTTTTGAGACTGAACATGATCGGGCATAAGCCCAAGTTTTTCATGACATTATGGATCCAAATTTTGTAAAGTTTTTGAACACTCTGATGATATATATACAGCGATATTTGATGTGATGTGATAAATGTATCAAATGTATGATGTTTTTTATGATTAAATTTTATTGTATGAAATGATTAATATGCCAATCCAATGCTTGATTAGCTAATGAGTCAGCAAACCAATTGTCAGCTCGAGGAATATGAAAAAAATTGAAATGACCTTTGTAACAAATGTACCCTCAAGAAAAATCGTAATAAAAATAGATCTCGTACCCGATAAGTATTGTTAAACTGCGACACCACCAGCTGAGAGTCTAAGAAAACTACCAACGAATCAACACCCAAAGATATTGCCTCCGAGAGTAGATGAACAACTGTAGTGTATTCTGTTATATTATTGGAAGCAGGACCAATGCAGACCCCTCTTGATACTAATAGCTGATCGGATGGATAATGAAGCACCCAAGCCGCGGAAGCTAAGTTCCGGGTGTGTCTACTAGCACCATCGACGAAACCAAAATGACTCATGACATCCAACACAACCTGCCAAAGTAGATCAAAAGACATCACCAACTCATCAAAGATCGAAAATCAACCAGATATGTACAAAGCAAAAACTACTATATACAAAAGCAACATGCCAGGCCGAAGCCTAGGCATAGTACTTCTTCAAATAAAGCCCATTTCGGGGCTCCGGCAACTCGTTCCCTTCAAAATCAACCAAGGTATATGCTCCTTTCTTAAGGACTTTTTTAACGATATAGGGGCCATACCACATAGATTTGAACTTTCCTGCCCCCAGGGCATCTTTTTCTTGGGCATAGACCAAAACAAGGTCACCTTCCGAAAAAACCCTGGGTTTGACCGCCTTATCGTACTGAACTTTAAATCGGTTTTTATGCGCTTCATTCATCGTGGCGGCATCCCGACACTGCTCATCGATATGTTCCAGATGAAGAAGCCGTTCTGCCAGACTAGAAGTGTCAGGAAGAAGTTCAACAGCTAATTTAAGAGAAGGAATCTCGCATTATTAGGAAATACGATTCCACCCGTGCACTAGGCGAAGCAGATAAAACGATCACATGTTTTCCACTTGCGCATCCTGTATGCCCAAGAAGTGCGATTATAGCATAATATGCCAGTTGGATCTAGATTTATCAATTGTCCTTTGAAGAATTGTCTTCAAGGATTTATTCACGGCTTCCACTTGCCCATTAGCTTGAGGATAATACGGAGATGAATGCTCCTGCCGGAAACCCAATTTGAGAGCCAACTCAGCCATCATACTATTCTGAAAATGACTGCCATGGTCAGTGACAATCTCTCTAGGAATACCAAAACGAGCGATAACTTGGTTGAAAAGGAAAATAGCTGCAGTCTCACCATCATTCCCAAAAGTAGGCATAGCCTCGACCCACTTCGTAAAGTAGTCTACTGCTACAATAATGTACTTGTGACCTTTGGCCGAAGGTGGGTTACAAGTAGTATAATCAATACCCCACTTTGTAAAGGGACCGACAGTAATGACTGGAAAAAGTGGAGCTGGATGAGCGCGCATTTTTCGAGTATAGACCTGACACGGATGACACTTTTTGACCGATTCAATACAATCTTTGAAAATCGAGGGCCAAAAGTATCCAGCACGCAAAATCTTTTGGGCTGTAGCAAGCCCAGATAAATGACCCCCACAAGCTCCACTGTGAGAATCATTGAGCACAACCTCAGCTTCTTCGAGAGTTAAGCAACGTCTTAGGATTGAATCAACCCCTCGACGGTATAAAGCATCACCAATAATCAAATAATTCTTGGCCAAGTGACGCAGCTTACGACGCTCATCTTTCGAAAAAGTAGAGGGAAACTTCGTAGTCTGGAGATACACAATGATATCCCCGTACCAAGGGTCCTGTGAAGAGATAAGAAACAAGTGTTCGTCCGGAAAGGACTCATCATAGATCATCTCTTCTCCACAGGGCAACTCGGAGATCAATTCCACGAAAACTAATGATTTCTTGGATTTGGCAGACATGAAATCAAGATCAAATTCCTGTAAAATCACAATCCATCTATTATATTTGCCCCCAATCACTCGCCTACTGAGGACAAACTGAAATGGATTGGCAGCTGCCAAAACATAAGTTTTTTGAAGAATAATGTAATGCCGGAGTCGCTGCATAGCATGAACTACTGCTAAAGCTAATTTTTCTATCGGAGTGTACCGGAGTTCAGGTCCTACCAGTCCTCGACTAAGGTAGTAAATAACATGCTCTGCAAGAGCATCATCCTCCTGAACCAGAACCATACCAATGGTAGATTCTGCTGCTGCTAGATACAAAAGGAAATCTCTGCTATAATCAGGTGGACTCAATAAAGGAGCAGAGGTCAATGCTTTCTTCAAAGCATCGAATGAGCGTTGAGCATAGTTGTCCCAAAGAAAAGGAACTCCTTTCTTCAACAATCTCATAAATCCCTTTGTAACTTCAGCATAATTTACGATAAATCTTCGAAGAAAATTAGACTTCCCTTGAAGACTTTGAAGCTGACGAATTGAAGACGGGGGAGGCAACCAAAGTATTGCCTCAACCTTCAAGGTATCTACCCTTATCCCTTCCCTAGACACAATGAATCCCAATAGCTGACCGGATGTAACCGCGAAAACGCACTTGTTCGGATTCAATCTAATCTTATAGAACCGACATCATTCAAATATTTGCCGGAGGTGACCAGGATGATCCATCCTCTTTCGAGAATGAGCAGCTAAATCATCTAAGTACGCCTCGATAATCTTTTTGATGTCGTGAAAGGCATATGACATGGCCCACTGAAAGGTAGCCCCAGCATTTTTAAGACCAAAAGGCATCTTCTTGTATGCAAATGTACCCTAGGGACAAATAAAGGCAGTCTTATGTTGATCTTCAGGACGGATAGTAATTTGATTATATCCGGAGAAACCGTCCATGAAGGAGAAAATCTCATTACCGGCACACTCGTCAATGATTTGATCGATAAATGGTGTGGGGTAATTATCTTTAGGACATGCTTTATTTAGGTCTCTGAAATCGATGCACACTCGAATCATTCCTTGCTTTTTATCTACAGGAACGGGATTTGAAACCCATTCAGTCAAAGGAACAGGGAAAATGAATCCCGCCTTAAGCAGCTTCTCAACTTCAGCTTTGATAGCTGCTGCCTTTCTAGGATTGACCGAACGAAGTTTTTGCCTCACCGGCTTAGCGTTTTCATACGTCTTGATCTCATGCTGGACAATAGATGAGTCTATTCCAGGCATTTCCTCATAAGACCAAGCGAATACATCCCTATCCTCTTTAAAGAGCTCGGTGTAAATTTGAACCTCTTCACGGGAACATTCAGCTCCGATGAAGACATTCTTGATAATATTGGGATCCCTGGAAATGTTCACTGGGATAGTAGGAGAGATCACAGCCATGTTCCCTTCAGCATAAACCTGTGTTGGTGCTAAAGGGTTCAAGACTGGGTGAACAGGACCAGGAGACGGAGGACTTGGAAAACTTGTTTCAACTTCGCTCAAGTCAGGTAAAAAGTAAGACCGATGATGCAAATCATCCCACGGTCTATCTATACCAGTCATAGCTTCCAGGATGGCCTCTTCAGATGGAAGAGTGGTATCAAGGCAATCCTGGGCAGAAGAAGAACTAAGTGTCCAAGCCGGAGCCACATCACCATCCAATTCCTCCAGAGAAAGAGGAGTTGGAATGGACTCTGTAGAGTCAACAATAGATTGATAAGAAATCTCAACTGTAGACATCGGAAATTCCATTCCACCCACTTGACCTTCCACTAATGTGGCTGTAGGGGAAGGTAAGGTCCAAGGGTCCGAAAAATAATGAGTTCTAAAGAACTCTCTTCGAAGAGGAGCCTTGGAGGATGAAATTGCATTAATATGAACCGTAGGAGGAGGAATATCAAAAGTACCCATCAAGGAAGAATACATTCCAACTCCTAAATTCTCAACAGGCGCCTTAGTATTATCCAACTTAGGAATAGATGAGTCAGTAGACGCATTCGGGTCTACAGGAGGACAGTCCCGTTGATCCACTGTAACAATCCTCCCTTTGTGGGGGAAACATATAATTCGAAATAATGAGGATGCAATGGCATCCATCTCATAAATCCAATTTCTCCCCAACAGAAGGTTGTAGTCCAAGCTTGCATCCACTACCTCAACCTCTATATTGACAGTTTTTCCCCCAACACAGATGGGCAAAGCTGGGACAATACCATGGGGTCTGTGAGAATGACCATCGAACGTAGTAAGAACAGTGCTAGATGGAACAGCTTTGGGAGATCCAAGTGTCTTCCAGCATGCGAGAGACATCACGCATGTGGAAGCATCCTCATCAACAACTGTTCGAAAGATATTGCACTTCCGATACGACGATTTAATATGAAAAGCCATGTGATGAGGAATTCTCTTCTTAAAATTAGTCATATCAAAAGTAAATAGAAGAGAATTTTTCGGATCAATAGCCCCAATGGAAGTGAGCAAAGCACTGCGCTGAGCCGGACAAGACTAGAGTACCTCTAAAGCTGACATAGCACAAGGACTCTGTGCCAGATCTTCCACAATCGAGTAGTTCTGGGCGGCCCTAGCATTTGGATTAATCGTTGATCGCTTAGAAGATGCTTTGGGCATCCGAGGCATAGACTCAACAGTAGGCTTCGTAATGTGAAGCGACTCAGTAGCATCAGGAACTTCCTTAGCTTTCAAAGAATCTTCTCCGCCATAATCACGGGATCTCATAGCGATATCTGCGTGAGCCCTCATCATAAAAATGTTCGATGGAATTTCCCCTTCCTGGGTGCCCCCAGAGGAAGCCCCAGGATTTTGGTTCGCGCCAACAACTAATTGCTGCCCTTGGGGAAAAGTGTTTGTTAACACAGCCTGGGAACTAGAAGAACCCTGCTGGGCTAACAAGCGCTGCGCATCCTAAATTTTAGGGCAAAGGTGTGTGAGATGGTCTCCAGTACACAACTTGCATGGAAACTTCACTTTCTTTTTCTCCTTTGGACCCTCACCAACACGCTCGTTGGTTTTATTTGCATTACCCTTCCCGTTCTTGCCCTTCTTCTTGTTATTTCGTCCCTTCTTCTTCCCATCAGATTGTTGATTTCCTTTGGGATCAGAAGCTTGGACAACATTTATGGACAAAGACTGGGAAGGCGATGACTCAGCAGGCACAGCTTGACTAGAAGGAGAAGATTGTAAAGACAACTACTGCAGTTGAGTAAGCAGGCTAGCTGCACCACTATTGATCGATCCAACAAGACCATCACCATGAGGACCGGGCTTAGTTTTCGATAAATCTAATTTGGAGCGAGGAGCATTGGGAAAATATTTATAAAGGACCCCAGACTGAGAATAGATCAGTTCTAGCTGCTGAGCCCTAAAAATGGTCTGCTCCTCAGAAAATACCCCAGATAGGGATACATCTTTTCAAATTTCCTACTGCAGAGATTTCAGAAACCATTCGAGAAGGAATTCTCCTAGAATATGGGCTTTAATAAGTCTCTTCCTTCTCCATTCCTAAATGTGATCAGAAATGTGGGTTGCTTCGTCCTACTTAAAGTTAGCCAGGAGTTCCGTCCCAGCCTCA